>JAJPUD010000600.1:573272-608944 GCA_023553655.1 Myrmecobius fasciatus | reverse complement strand
AAGGAAGGAAGGAAGGAAGGAAGGAAGGAAGGAAGGAAGGAAGGAAGGAAGGAAGGAAGGACCAAATATTTTCCTTGTGCTAGTTTTGTGACCTGTTAGGAAAGTACCTTCTCTATTCCTCATCTTGGGCATGGAGAAGCATTGAATCATTATAGTGGCTCTAACAAAACTATTCCTGGAATGAATGCTGATCTTCTGTCATGATAAAATATTCCCCTGACTCCAGGGTCCAGTCAAATAAGGAACGAAGTTCTGGTAATATGGCCTTGTATCCATCACATAAAACAAATTCTGTGACTCTGATGCCAAATCTCTTAGTTTTGAAATTTTGATTCAACAATCATTTAGTAAATATTTAATATGTGTGAGGTACTACACTTGGTGCTGGATATAAAGAAGAAAAATAAACAGCTCTTCCTTTGAGGATCTTCTTTCCTACTAAATTCATGCAAGATCCATGTAAGTCAGGGATGAAGTGAAATTTGTTCTCTGGATTTTGAAACTTTTCTTCTGTTAATGCATTTTTTTTCAACCTGTAATAGTATTATATGGGTAAAGATAGGAAATTTAAGATGAATTTAGCCAGAAAAATATTGTCACCACCACCATCACTACTACTACCAACATCTTCCAAGACACGTTCTTCTAGTCATGCTTAGATGGTACACCAGTTATGCTGACACACCCTATACTACAAATTACCATTCATCTTCCTTCATTTTTCTCTCTCTCCCTCTCTCTTCCCTCCTCCCCCCCTCTTTCTCTTCCCCATTGAATAACTTGTGAATGCCTCATTTAATTATAATATCAAACATAAACATTATTTTGAATCAGGCCCAGAACAATATCTTGTAAAAAGAGAGTTGGCCTCTAAGTTGGATCTCTAAGGTCCCTTTCATCCATAAATTTACAATCCTCTATGATGCTTTAAAGTTTGATATACATTATGTCATTTGTACCTCATGAGATCCATGCGAGGTAGTTACAACAGGCATTATTAATTCTTTCATACAGACAACAAAACTGAAGCTCAAAAGATATTGATCAAGGTAACATAGCTAGCTAGCATTGTAGGTAAGAGCAAGTCTTTCTAAGTTCAGGATTCTATCCACTGCTTTACACAAGTCTTCATCTATGACCATATTGTTCTCCAATAACCATATTCTAGAATGGTCAGAGTGGTCATTTGTATTCTTAAAATATGCAAAATACTTCAACTGCTATGCCAATATTTTACAAAGCATTATACAGGTTTTAACCTTTAAGTGCATGATATGAAGTACATTACGAATGATAGTGTGCTTCTTCCTATCTTCTCCTATGATTTTAAGAAATTGTCATCATTAAAGAGCCATCTAGGAATAAATTTATGTCCAAAGAAGAACTGGAACTCTTAATTGAAAACCAGATAGATAACTTTGACTATATTAAGTTAAAAAGTTTTTGAACAAACAAAACCAATGCAGTCAAGATTAGGAGGGAAGCAATAAATTGGGAAATCATCTTTACATTTAAGGGTTCTGATAAAGGTCTCATCTCTAAAATATATAGAGAATTGTCTCATATTTATAAAAATTCAAGCCATTCTCCAATCGATAAATGGTCAAAGGATATGAACAGACAATTTTCAGAAGATGAAATTAAAACTATTTGTAGTCATATGAAAAGGTGCTCCAAATCACTATTGATCAGAGAAATGCAAATCAAGACAACCCTGAGGTACCACTACACACCTGTCAGATTGGCTAAAATGACAGGAAAAGTTAATGATGAATGTTGGAGGGGATGTGGGAAGGCTGGGACACTGATGCATTGTTGGTGGAGCTGTGAACGGATACAGCCATTCTGGAGAGCAATTTGGAACTATGCTCAAAAAGTTATCAAACTGTGCATACTCTTTGACCCAGCAGCATTTCTATTAGGCTTATATCCCAAAGAAATCATAAAGGAAGAAAAGGGCCCCACATGTGCAAGAATGTTTGTGTCAGCCCTTTTGGTAGTGGCTAGAAACTGGAAACTGAATAGATGCCCTTCAATTGGAGAATGGCTGAATAAATTATGGTATATAAATATTATGGAATATTATTGCTCTGTAAGAAATGACCAGCAGGATGATTTCAGAGAGGCCTGGAGAGACTTGCATGAACTGATGCTGAGTGAAATGAGCAGAACCAGGAGATCATTATACACGGCAACAACAATACTATATGACGATCAATTCTGATGGACATGGCTCCCTTCAACAACGAAATGTTTCAAACCACTTCCAATTGTTCACTCAAGAAAGCCATATAAACCCAGAGAGAAGGATGCGAAATGTGGACCACAACATAACATTCTCATACTCTTGATTGATGTTTGCTTACATTGTGTTTCCTTTATCTGATATGTCTTTTATATAGATATGATTTTTCTTGCACAACAATGATAAGTTTGGAAATATGTACACATATATTCGATTTGCCAAGTATTTTAACATAACTAACATGTAGTGGATATCCTGCCATCTAGGGGAGAGGTGGGGAGCTGGGGGGAAAAATCTGTAACAGAAAGCTATGTAAGGGTTAATGTTGAAGAATTACCCATACATATGTTTTGCAAATAAAATAAAATTTAAAAAAATTTAAAAAATTTAAAAAAATTAAAGAGCCATCTACACCCAGAGAGAAGACTGAGAGAACTGAGTATGGATCATAACATAACATTCTCACTCTTTCTGTTGTTGTTCATTTGCATTTTGTTTTCTTATTCATTTTCTTTCCATTTGATCTGATCTTTCTTGTGGTGCAAGATAATTGTACAATATATTTACATATATTGGATTTACCATATATTTTAACAGGTATAATATATATTGGATTTCTTGCCATCTAGGAGAAGAGGTGGGAGGAAGGAAGGAAAAGTTTGGAACATAAGTCTATGCAAGGATCAATGTTGAAAAATTATCTATGCAAATGTTTTGAAAATAAAAAGCTTTAATGATAATTTTAAAAATTCTCCTTCTTAAAAAAAAAGAAATTCTCAACATTGGGGCATATAGATGGTACAGTGAATAGAAAATCAGTCCTGGAGTCAAAAGGACCTGAGTTCAAATCTGACCTCAGATACTTAATACCTCTTAACTCTGTAACCTGAACAAGTCATTTAACCCTAATTGCCTTGCCAAAAAAAAATAAAAAAAAAAAGGAAAGAAAAGAAATTTTTATGACACCATAAACATTCTTTTACTGACTGCCTTTTGTTTTGGGGTAAATGATATACTAGTGAGTTTTGCTCCCTGCTGCTCTTAGCATATTACATTGCATGGGCTCCTAATGTGAGACAGAAACCTTGGCCTATTACAGCTCCTTTCTTGTATCTTGTTAGCATCTGTTTGTGGTGCATGGAGATGATGAGGTGCTAATACGATACAGCAAAGGAAGTTTAATCCATGAACATTTTGGCGTCACATTTGGATAATATACTATACTAATCTGACCAGACTTTCATGTGGTGGTACCTTGGAATGTCATTTCTATTTCCCCTCACCAATGTCTTTGAATGTTTGTGAATGATTTCCTGTATTATAGTCCATATAAAGAAAGTGCATACATTCTTCTTATGGTCAAGAAAGAAAAAGCCCGTGTAGCTATGTGTTTCTGAAAATGTTATTGTAGTAGAGAAGAAAGTATACTCTTTCTCTAAATATGGATTTCAAATAAGTGATAAAAGCAATTAATGATAATATATCTGGCTTCTATATGCATATACTAGGTCAATCAACACCAATAAAAATAAAATGTAGCTCTGGGGCAGTTATTTGGATAGATATGACTTCTAAAACCTATTTTGTCTGAAAAAATCAGATAATTGAAGCAGAAGTTAATTATTGACAGTTTTTGCTTGTTATACAATTAATTTGTTTTCTTTAAAGTGTGATAATAATCTTTTCCTCATCACTGGCAGAAGTTGTCATCTCATGTCATAAAAATCATGAAACAGTATTATAGAACTACAAATTTAGAGCTGGAAAGGCCCTTATAAATAAGCTAGGGAAAACTAAAGACTTGAGAACCAGGAAAACAATTCAGAGTTTGAAAATTTGTTTTTTTCCATGACCATATTCTATCTAAAACAAGTACTTCCCAACAGAATTAAGTTGAGCAGTTCCATCAGCAGCAGTATATCAGAGAAATTCCATTGATCTACATACAATATGTAGCCTTCTAGATTTATAAAATAATTAAAAACAAAGAAACCCACAAAACATGTTGTTCATTAAATATCATGCTTTTAAAATTACAATGGATGCATGATACTTAAGACCTATATTCTCTTCTTTGAAATTTGCATTCTGTACTTAATTTGTTTTATTGGACTTCTTTATTAGAGGCTTAAAAACCCTGGTCTGAATCAGTCCAGATTGAAGTGAACATTTTAAAAATAGCAAAGAAGTTCCTGAAAGCAGGGTCATGAATTGAGTCAAATACAAAAGTTTTTCAATTAGAGAAGGGGAATTATTTTTATATTCAAAAGGTCAAAAGATGGAAGAATTTCCTATTAAAATAGGAATTTCATAGAAAAGCCCCAGTGCAAATTTAAAAACAAAGATGGAATCCCTATAGATGGTGTGGTCCTGTGGATACTCTTGTTTGTATGACATTGTGTTGCTTATAGTAAGCCTTAAAACACTACAGAATCTCTTCAACTGGAATCACAATTACTCAAAAGAATTAAGTTTAACTACCTACATTGGAAAAATTAATTGAATGATAACTATCTGTGGTCCATTCTAAGATATTCAGTTGAGGGAAAAAACTATAGAGCTTGTCCATCAACATATATATCTATAATATATACTGAAAATTGATAATGAGATGGGTCTAACTATAAAAAGGAGGAGCTGTGCTGGATTGCCTTTAAGAAATTACACAGTTGTCTTTTTTTTTTTTTAATGACTTCAAGTATCTCTTAGAAAGAAAAGACTAGGTTTATATAAGCCAATAGTATATCACCAAGAGGTAATATTGCATAGTAATCAGCCTGCCTCAGTCAGGAAGACAAGAATTCAAATCCTGCCTCTAATACATATAGGCTCTGTGTCCCTGGGCAAATTGCTTAACTCCTCAATATTAAGGCAACTCACTAAACCACGTTGCAGAACAGGTACTAAGATGCGTTTATAAAGCAAGTTCCTAACCAAATGCTCCCAGAAATATTGAAATCATAGATCCAATACAATGAACTTTTCCCAGTGAGACTATGTGGCCATGAAGCGTGGAATATGATAGACTACAAGAACTGAAATTGAAGATTACACTTTTAAACCTTTCAAGAAGCCTTTCCCGACTCCTTTGCCACAAAGGATATTTGTGCCTTGACTTTGAAAATTGCATTGTACTTACTTTGGCAATATCATAAATTTTGGAGGTTCATTTTTCATCTCTGTACAAGTGATTTTCATATATATATACATATATATACATATATGTGTATATATACATATATGTGTATATATATATATATATATGTAGCCGTTTCTCTCCTGATCTCTAGTCTCATACTACCTACCAATTACCGTTTTGTCTTGACTTGGATGTCTATAGGCATTGAAAACTAAACATTTCCGAAACAATACTTACTTTCTTTCCTCCAAAACCTTTCCCTTTCCCAAACTTCCCAATTACTTTCAAAGGACCCACTGTCTTCCCAATTACCCTATTCCCTAAAGCTCAGTGTCATCCTTGATTTCTCCCTCTCTATTACTCCATATATACAATCGTTGCCAAGTTTTGTCAATTCTGCCTTTACAACATGTCCTCTTCTCTTCATCTCCATAGTTATTATTTCATGCATATTTACTACACCCTTCCAGATGGTTTTACTGCCCCAAGTGTCTCCTCATTCCAATTTATCTTTTATATCAGGGATGTAAAACTCAAATACAAGTAGAACCTACTAAACAATACCAAGATTCCTACAGCTTGTATTTTGACATAGAAAACTACTTATCAACATTATCTACATTTTATTGGGGTTTTTTTATTAAATATTTCCCAATTTGTCATGTTTTTTCTATACAACTTTCAAAGTGATTTTTCAATAGTGTAGGTCTGATCATGTTACCACCTCACACTCTCAATAAAGTCTATTTACCCCCTTTTACCTCTAAGATGAAATATGAAGTCCTCTGTCATTTAAAGACATTCACAATGGATTCCCTTCCTTTTTTTCAGTCTTTGCACATTTTCTTCCACATATTTTACAATTTAATAAGACTAGATTTCTTGTTTCTCCCACTGAATACTCCATCTCAGTTATTCTTGTTGCTGAGACCTCATTTTGAGATTTTTTGGAAAAGATGCCAGAATATTCCACTGGTATCTCAAATGTGCTGTTTCCTTGTCTAGCTCATTTTTAGATGAAGAAACTGAGGCAAACAGGATTAAATGACTTGCCCAGGGTCACACACCTAGTAAAAATCTGTGACCAAACTTAAACTTTAGAAGATGGTTGATCACTTATTTTAGAGATATTTTTATGTGTAACTATTATCTCTACCAAATAAATGTAACCCCCTTCAGTTTAGACCCTTATCCATTTATGTTTTTGTGGCCCCAAAGAGAGCTCTTTGAGACCAGTAATATGTTTCTTTTTTATTGTCTTTGCATCCCCAGTGCCTAGTACAGTAACTGGACTTAGCAGATATTTTATAATTACTTGTTCATTAAGTGATGCTTGACAAGAACTTAAGAAATACTTTTTGATTCATTGATTGATTAAGTGAACTGAAGAATAGGACATATATACAGATCTATGATTTTACTGAAAAAAGGGAAGTCCTGAGAAGAGAAACTCACTCTATAGTTGGCAAGTAGTCACTGAACCTTTGCTTTAAAGATTTAGCCAGAAGACTTATAAGTTAGCTGATTAGCTCAGGGTCACAGGCATCATATGTCAGAGAAAAGACTTAAACCCGGGTCTTTCTGGCTTTGAAGTAATTTCTCTTATATTTTACACCAAATATACCACTAGAATAAAAGAAATGTTAATGCTAAATTGAAGGTCAACTATGAGACAATCCAAGTGCTCCATTGATATCATTGATATTCCTCCAAACAAAGAAGAATAAAAAGAATAAAGAAATAATTATTGAAATCAGCTTCCTTTTGGAACAGAAGGAAGATAAGGATAGAGAGAATTAGAGGAAAATACAATCTTGGGCAGGGCTGACTGAATACTAGACCAAAAGAAGTGTGGCATTTTAGATGGGACTCTGGATCTGGGTTCAAATTTCCCTTCCAATTCTTATCAGCTAGGCAAGCCACTTAACCTCCTAGTGCTTGTGTTTTCTCATCTTTTAAATAAGGGGCATAGATTTGATAGCCCCTGAGGTCCCTTCCAGCTCTAAATTTATGATCCTAGGAGCAACCAAGAAAGTAAATTAGACCTGTGTACCATATATTTGCATGGATGACTTGGTACTTAGTAAATATTGCTTGAATAGAATTATTGACTAATTGATCAGTCCTCAGTAGCCTTATAAATTTTCCCTTTCTTATTTTAACAAGCAACTGATGCCTACAAATCCCTTTATTGCTTGACTGTAAAATCTTAAAATAGAAGAGACGTGTGTTGTTTGAAGGGACAAGAGAAAGCTAAAAGCCTTCACCTACCTTCAAAATAATATTTAGAGAAGATACTGGAGTTCAGAATAGGAAGTCATGTCAAGTCAAATCCTGAATCCTGGTATAAAAGATGGAGGTAGAAAAGCAAATCAGTAGTTCTCTGTAACCAGAACTTAAATTTGTACTATCAGGGTACTGGATATTTGTGGTATGTTAATAAGCAGGATGAAATATGATTCAATATTGCTTCAGTAACTGCTTCTCCAGCTCCACTCTGCTATTATCTTTTTGGACATCTGAATCCAGGTTCTTTTCACTGAATGCCCAATGATTCCATATAGAGGAATCCTTCACTTTAAGTAAAGTAGCTTTGAATACACACTACTCTGATCCTGAAATCTTGTTTCACTACAAAAACATTAAGGATCATTTTCTGCATTCAAAATCATTAGCCAGAATATCAGACATTTAGAATATTTATGCATTACAAAGCACAGGGATATTTTGATTAAACTGACCTAAGTTGTAATACAAGAGTTGATTATGAAATAATAAAATTTATTTTCTCCTATTTCATAAATTGAGTCTGAAGGCATTTAAAAAAGAGATGTTTCCAAAATGTTTTGAGTAACAGCAGCATTCCCAACCCCCAGGGAAGTACCTTGTTGAACTATATCTTATCTGTGCCATATGGACTATAGAAAGATAGATAGGTAGATAGATAGATAGATGGATAGATCTAGAAGTGACCTTAGAGGTCACATAGTCTCATTTTATAAATAAAGGAACTAAAGACTGATGGATATTAAATAACTTGTCCAAAGTCACACAGATAGTATGTATTACTTCTGATATATCTAAGAAAAAATCTTTTATTACTTATAATTGCATTGCATACAGTAGAAATGTTATAAATATTTATTGAGTGGAATAAAATCAAATTCAATCAAAATCAAACCTTGTATCTCAGTAACTTTCTGCCATGTCATTCTAGTTTACTCCAAATTTCCTATCATCAATTTGAATTCTGAAAATTCCTTCCCTCTCTCCCACATACCCCAAACTGACTCCCAAATTCACAAATCTCATGTCAGTACTAACAGATCTTGTCATCTTTACAAAATACTCTATAAGATAATTAACCTCTTCAGTTTTTCCCTGTATACTGGCTGGTTCCCTACTTTCTACAAACATGTGTCCCCTCCAGTCTCAGAGAACTCTCACTTAATCCATCCTCCTTGTTGATGATCATCCCATATCTTTCTTCCCTTTTGTAGCTAAACTACTTAAGAATGACATCTACAATAGGTGCTTCCTCTTCCTTTCCTCTCATTCTATAACTCTACTATTTGGCTTCTGAGTTCATCACTCAATGAAAACTGTTCTCTCCAAATTAATTATTGATCTCCTAATCACCCAATTTAATGGTCTTTCCTTAGTGCTCATTCTTTTTGACTTCTGAGACCTTTGACACTGAACAGTTGATAATCTGTTCTTGACAATTTTTGTTTCCACTTCTCTGTCTGTCTGTTTCTCTGTCTCCTCCCTATACCTTTCCTTTTCTTTTTCCTTCCCTTCTCTTACCTTCCCTTCTTTTGCTATTTTACCACTTCTCCATATCCTTTACTGACCTCATCAGTTCTCATGTATTTGATTATTATAATAATGCTGATAATTCTCATATCTACTTATCCAGCTCTCACCTCTTCAGCTGTCTATTGGACATCTCAAACTTGATTCCTATAGACATTTTAAACTCAATATGTCTAAAACTGAACTCATTATCTTTTTCCTCAAACCTTCCCCTTTTCCTAACTTGGATTTTACTGCTGAGGACAACACCATCATACCCATCACCCTGGCTTAAAACAGATATCATCCTTGAGTTCTCACTCTCTCTCTCATCCACCCACCATAGCCAATATGTAGTCAAGATTCATTGATTTTATCATTTACAACTTACCTCACAAACAGTCCCTTCTTTCCTCTGAAACTGTCACCATTCTGGTGAAGGTCTTCATCATAGTACTCCTGAAATATTACAGTAGTCTGCTGAATGTCCAGCTGCCACAAGTCTCTTACTCTCCAGTCTATAATTAACTGATTGTCAAATGTATCCTGTCCATACCTTATTGGAATACAATTGTCTGTGTGCTTTCTTCCCAATTAAACTGAACTATCTTTTGCCTTGCTTCTTATGCATATTATTCTACACTGATACCATATTGATACAAATAAATAAAAATGTAAAAGAATAATTTTCCTGGTCAAAATAGAGAATGTAAGGCATATGATGATATAAAAAGTTTATAGTGGGATGTCAAGTAATTATTGTTAAAACAAAGTTGCAACTGTTTACAAAACCAAATTCATTGAGTTTGGTATGCTGGACAAGGGTGAGGGTAGAGGGGGAGATCTTGATAGAAGGAAGTTAGATTTTTCTCTCCATGCAGCTACCATCACAAAGTCAGTCAAGCTAAATAATTAATTTATTCTTTCAGCAAGTATTTATTACTACCTGTTCTTTGTAAGGTACTGGGAATGCAGATAATAAACCATCTCCTGCCTTAATAAGCTTATATCCTAATGGATAAAATGAAATAATCCTTGGCAAAGAGCTTTGCAAACCTTAAAGTACTATGTAAATGTTGTTATTATTGTTAATATTATGGAGGATGCAATTTTTTTAAAAATTCAATTTGATTAATATATACTAAGTATGTGCTTTGTGCCAGGTATTGTGTTAGATGTTGAGGTATTAGAAAACAAGGAAACAAATATAGACATAAATCAATTAACAAGCAGACCTAAATAGTCCCTGTGCTCTCAGATATATACAAATAACTAAGTATAATCTAATTTGAGGCAGCCGAGAAAAAACTAATTGGGGAATCAGGAAGAGCTTCACAAGAAGAAGCATCTAAACAACTTTAATTGAAAAGATTTTTTTTTGTAAAAGGCAAAGGCAAAACGTAAAGAAAAATTACATTTTTTGCCTGGCTTGTGAGAATGTAAGGAAGTAGGAGAGGAAATGTCCAGTTCAAGAATAGGAGCTTATTTGTCTGCAATGTGTAAATTAAATAGTTGAAATCAAACTGGAAATATAAGTTGGAGTCTGTTTAGGAAGAGACTCAATTGTCATGCTGAGGAATTTCTCTTTTATGTTAGAAGCAATAGAAAGCCACTGAGCAATTTTAATCCATATCATAGTTATGGAGCTGAAGGTGAACTTTGAGGCCCTCGCATTTTATAGATGAGGAAACTGAAAATGAGAAAGGTTAAAATGGCCAGACCTGTTTTTTAGGAAGATTATTTTGGCAGCTATGTGGAGGGTGGATGGGAGAGAAGAGAAGAGGAGAAACTGGAGCCCAATTAGGAGACTATTACACTAAACCAGGTGGAAGGTGAGGGCCTGAACTATCATGAAGGCTGGGTGAGTGGGGCAGGAGGCAAAAATAGGGTAGATTTAGACTAAAATCAACAGGACTTGGAAACTTAATCAAAGGTCAAAATAATGCATAGTTACTTTTTCTTTTTTTACTGTACTATATTATAAACATTTCTCTTTTGTATCTGGGGCTTCCTGTTCCAGTCTAATAGTTTAATTTGCCAATTTCATTTAGATTCCTTCTGTTCTGTCATCTTTATTTTGTGATGCTCACATAGAATCCTGACAAAGTTGTAGTCTTTACATAAATGCAAGGCCAGCTCTTTGGAATCATTCTAGACTAGTATGAGAATAAAATGATTTTTATTTCAAATTTGATTCCTCTAGCCAAAATGACATGATCTCTCCCACTTCCTTTGTAATACTGGGATCCTTATTTTCCTGGGATGCATGTGTCAGGGGCAACAACAGCATGTACAAGAAGATAGAGCATTAATCATGATAATTAATCAAGTATCAAGTAGCATTCTGGGACATATCTCTTAATCTATTATAAAGCAATTTGCCAAGGAACTCTATAATGCCAGAATTTATGGTAATGTCATATTTTAAGAAATGCATTAAAATTGTCTTACTGACCAGTTATTTGTAAGGGTTATGGGGGTTGCTTACCAATGGGGAATAGTAGGCAAGACTTCTAGTGTATGAGACTAATTTGGATTTTATTGTTGATAATGTTATGGAGTAGGTTTGAGGTTTTGTGACATTTTTCAATGTATTATTGCCTCTATTTCAAAATAAGAATAATAACTGTAAATAAAATAGCATGTTAAGGTTTGCAAAAACATTTTACAAATATTGTTTCATGTGAAACATGCAGCAAACCTATAAGGAAAGTATTTGAGACTTAAAAAAAAAACTTTATGAATAAGTAAACTAAAACTAAAAGGACCTGTTTAGAATTGCATCAATCAGAGATAGGATTTGAACTTGGGTTTCTCCTGATTCCTAGTTGAGTGGACTTTCAGCACTGTGTTTCTTCCTTAGCAGGTATAAAGTACAAGTTTAATACTTCATGCCTTTGAAAAAGGTAGATGAAGTTAAGACAAGACAAACAAACCAAAATATATTATGCTGTCTTGAAGAAAAAATAAGGTTTCAATAGTTATTTACCTTTTGCATGCAGTTATCTTCAAAAATATTTTTCTTCTCTACTGAAACATTGTTCTTTTTAATTCCATGTCTATTTAATTCCATGAAATAAATGAAATTTGACTTCAAGGTTCTATATTTCAATATTTGGCTTCTTGAAAGGTATAAGGTGGGAGAAAAAAAGAAAGACATATCTATTTGCCTGCTATTTAAGGGTGATTCCTCAAAAATAACTGATTCAGTACATTTTTCCTCACTTTCTCTGTAGTAGCTTTCATGATGGTACAGAGCCTCTATAGGATAAAATAGAAATAATCATAGAGTTTGGGTGGGATTTAACTCAAAAATGGAACAAAAGAATGATCTCTGTGCCTGGAAATGTGTATTTTAGATTCATATCCACATTTTGTTTTATATTCATGTATAAGAATGTTGCTTTTTAGGAAATGAAAATGAGGGATCTTATTCCCTCAGTTACCCTGTTATAGAGCTCACATTTTTTAAAAAATACATTGATGAGATAACAATTGAAGTTTATGTGGCAAAAAGAAATATACAATAATTAAAATGTAGAGAGAAATAAATCAATTCTATCTCTTCCTAATGAGACAGAATAGTGAAGGTATGTATCCTGAATTGCTTTCCATCCTCAAGCTGCAATTGCGATAGGTATGGTGGTACACATGGGTAATCACTGCTACTGAGATTAGTGGATTACTTAAATTTGGAAGACCTGAGGCATAATATATCATAAGTCAATAGGATGCCTTCATTAAGTCATGCCACAGGTAATGGTGATCCCCAGGAAGCAGAAGACCACTACACTGACTAAAGAGAGACAAACTGGACCAAGTCAGGAAAAAAAAAATCAGCATATTGAAACTTTCAAATGCTGTTCCAAAATCATACCAATTCTATGAGTAGCTTTTGTATTTTCAGACTGGATGAATCTTTTTTTTAAAAAAAAGTCATAATTTGGCAGAATCATCTATCAGAAATACAGAACAAAAATTGCATTAGAAAACAATCACTAAGAAAAGAACAATTCACTTTTAGTGGTGAGGCAATCTTTTCTGTATTGTTTACTATAGATACACCAATAGAATACTTGTAAAACCATCCTTAAGTAAAGAACTTCTTAAATCAGCAAGAGCAGTGCCTATTTCTTTTTAGCGATAAAATAGGCTGACAAGATGTCAGTAATATTATCATGGCTGCTAATTAGAAGTCCTGCAGGTTGCTAAATTCTTTACCTGCAGACATATGTCACTCAAAAGGTCCATTTTTTTCACGTGCCTTGAAAAAAACATCAAAAATGGTCATTTTCTATCTGATCTTTATGACTAAAGGCCCTACTGCACAGTATAAACAAGACACATGTAAGATTCAAAATGAGGACAGTTATTTGAAAATTGTACTTTGATCCATGTATTCAAATAATCACTGTAGACCAAATGTTGCCCTTTATACATAAAGGCTTGCTCAAAATTGACTCATTTGTGTTAGCACATGTATGTATGCACGTGGCCAAGTCTTAAAACAGAAAATTTACAACAGTACTATGCTTTTTGACTCAATCATTTTTGTTTTCTTTTTGCTTTCACATACAACTGTATTTGCATTAGGAAAAAAATGAAATAAAACTCAGTTCAGACAGCAGAAGATCTTGTAAATATAATCAAAAGCAAGTTTGTACTTGAGTAATTATAGAACCTTAAAGGCTATTTCTCTGATTTAACAGATGAGAAAACTGATGTCCAAAGACGATAAATGATTTTCTCTAAGGTTTTATAACTAGAAAGAAGAGAAATTTAGGTTCAAGTTCAGGTCCCATTATTCAAAATGCAGCTGGAAAGTGAAGTATGCTTACTCCTACTACCCTACTTCCACTTGTCTGCTTATTCTAGGATAACTGGAGCATGGAAACATAGATTTAGAGCTGAAGGAACATTCTGTCTAATCTTACCCCTTTATTTTATTTTATTTTTGGTGAGACAATTGACTTGCCCAGGATCACAAAGCTAGTAAGTGTTAAGTTTCTGAGGATGAATTTGAACTCAGGTTTCCTGGCCTCAAGGCTGATGCTTTATCCACTGTACACCTTAACTTTTTTAGTATTCAGTTTCCTTAGTGTTAAAATGAAGAGGTTAAGGGTAGCCTCTTCATTTTAACACTAAGGAAACTGAATACTAAAGAAGTTAAGTTATACACTGTGAAAGGGATAGGGTTTGAAGTGCTGTTTTATTTCCTATTTCAATGCTAACCATTCCATCTGACATCTTAAATCCTTCTAAGCTACCCGCAGATCTCATTTCTTTTGTTCTACCAACACCCTGATATCCCTAGTTTCCTGAAGGCACAGTTCCTACTAACACTATAATTCTGACACAAATGTTTAAGGGCTGATGCCACTGATGTATTCAGGAGATATCTCTTAGTGGAAACATGAAGCTGAAGTTAAATAGAAAATATCTAAAGGCCAGAAAGAGAAGGTCAAGGATAGCATATCTATGGATCTACAATCAAGGAGACTGAGAATGAGGAAGAGCTTGCAAAGTACTTGTAAATCTTAAGCCCAGAGGAGGACTTAGGAAGGAAGAGAGAAGAAAATATCTGCTGGAAGCCTTGTACCCTTATGCTAGAGCTCAGTTTGAGCAAGAAGATTCTATATTTGACTTGAATCACTTAATTGCTTTGCCAACTGAATTTTATCTCATTTCAAAACCTTATCCAGACAGATTTGGGACAGCTGAACTCAGAGATAAACTTTGGTAGAAGTGGTTCAGTTGAGAAATGGAGATGAAGCTAAGGAAGTGTCTTTTAATTTGTATGTAAAACCAAGACTAAACTAAGACTTCTATAAATTTGAAAACATTTTCATTTTCTTTTTATTGTAATCTCATATGTGTTTCTCTGTAGTGTTTAGGATTAACACCCTCTAAAAATCTGAAAGGAGAATTTTGCCCTCTAAGGAGTAGATAAGCTGGTGGTAGGAATGCCATGGCATAAATAAAGGGAGATAGCAATGAGAAATTGGTATAGGGAACTAGAAAGTAAGTTGATGGAAGAAAATGTGGTATTTCAGAGTACAGTAATTTTATGACACTAAAAATTTATGCAGGGTCTGCTTGTTTATATGCAAATTTTTTTCAATCTTGTCTGATTAGGTACATATGACCCACTGTGATTAAGCATCATCTGGAAATTGTCAAATATGAATAGAATTTGAGAACTAAAATGGCCATAATCCAACCCCCTCATTTTATGGATGAAGAAAGAGAGCATTGCCATAGCTAATTATTGATTACTAAGAGGATAGGTGAGTTGTACTGATTTGGACAGCCAAAAAGAAAAAGGATAGAGTAATGATATGGGGAAATCAGGCATGAATATATGCTGTTGTTGTTGATGTCGTTATCATCATCGTCTATCCCTTACTCTTTCAGGGACAGCAATCAGGAAAGCAGAATAAACACAAAAATCATTTCCCTTAGATTAACTATATGTAAAGAAGATTAATGTAATTCCAGTTCAATATTTTGCCCATTCTTTAGAGAGCAGAACCTTCAGCCAAATGACCTAATTTCTTGCTCCTCTACAAACAGGAATCAAAGTTTCCTTTAGATAAAGGTGGAAAAAATTTTGGAGATATCTGTCCATGGTACCCCAGAAGCCACAATTAGAAAAATTTATGAGGATATAAACATAACCTAGGTTGTTTACACTTTTGTAACCCTAGTTTAATTAACCTCTTTCACTATGCATCAAGCACTTGGAGTCAGGAAGAGCTGAGTTCAATTTGATTTTAGACACTTATTAGTTATCTGATGATGGGAAATCACTTAACCAATGTCTGCCTCAGTTTCTTCAATTGGAAAATGGAGTGGGTAGTAATTGTACCTACTTTACAGTATTGTTAAAAGTATCAAATCAGATAATATTAACATAGGGCCTAGTATATAGTAGGGGCTTAATAAAGGCTGGTTTCTTTCCTTCTTTTTATAGTACATTTAAGTAGGGGCCAATGGAATCTTAGGGAGTTGTAATTTACTTATCATTATGGAGAGTGTTATCTGTCATGACTGAGAGGTACAGAAAGACAGAGGATCCTGAGAGATTAGGTGATTAAACTCATCTTTGAGAAAGTCTGAAGAGACATTCCGAGAAAAGTGAATTTAACTCTTATCCTTTGAAAAAGATAACCTGCAGAGAATTCTTGAGAGATCTTGGCTGCTATCTTGAGAGAGCTGAATGGTTGAAGTATGGTTGCAATATCTCTAGAAGAATCAATAGTTATAGTTCAGGATTAAAGATTATCTAGACTAGGATCACTCACAAAACTGATAAACTGCTGCAATAATTAAGTATGTCAGTACAGTTTGTTATACACCATATAAATTATGCAGCCAATATATTGATAATTCCAGAAAATTAGTATTTGAGATTGGGAAAAAGGAGTTAAAATGAATGAGGAAAAGCTTTAATTGGTTGATTTATAACTCTAAATGGTAATCTTGAGCTAGTTTAATTAGTAATTAGAGAAATTAGACATTTCTATTAATTTATGAGGAAATATAAGAAACCTCTTGATTGTCTTAGAACTTTTAAATATTCTGAGAATTAATGAGGAAATGAACAAGAAGCAAACAGAAAAATAGTGAAAGTTGTGGTTGTTATTACTAACATATCTCAACTAACTTTCATGTAGGTTATGTATGGGCAATGTCATTTTCTAAAGTCTTGTTATATGTGTAAAGAACTTTTTGCCTAATAGACAAACAGAAAGCCAGTGGGTTATGAATCAAACATAAAATGTAAACATACATAAAATACAAACATAAATAACATAACATAAACAAACATAAAATAGCCTCTTTACAAAAAAAAGCCTACATTCTACCAGGGAGATAGCATACATATATTTTCAAAATAGATGCAAGATTATATGGGAAGTTGATTATATAAGATGGGATTATATAGCAGCTGAGTCATAAGGCTTCACCTATAATAAACTTGAGCTGAGTTTTTTAAAATATAGCTTTTTATTTCCAAAATATGGCAAAGATAATTTTTAACTTTCCCTTTGCAAAATCTTGTGTTCCAATTTTTTCTTTCTCCTTTTCTCCAACACCCTCCCCTAAAGAGCAAGTAATCCAAGATAAGTTAAACATATGCAATTTTTCTAACATATTTCTACATTTATCATGCTGCAAAAAAAAAACAGATCAAAAAAGTGAGAATGAAAAAAGCAAGCAAATAATAACAACAAAATACTATGTTATGATTCAAAATTCAGTCCCCATAATCCTCTTTTTTTTTATACAGATGGCTTTCTCCATCACAACAGGTCTGAATCACCTCATTGTTGAAGAGAGCCAAGTCCATCACAGTCTTCTTGTTGCTGTGGACAATGTTCTCTTGTTTCTACTCACTTCACTTAACATCAGTTCATGTAAGTCTCTCCAGGCCTTTCTGAAATCATTCTGCTAATCATTTCTTATAGAACAATAATATTCCATTACATTCATATACCACAACTCATTCAGCCATTTCCCAACTGATGGGCATCCACTCAATGTCTAGTTCCTTAGCACTACAAAAAGTGCTGCTACAAACATTTTTGTACCTCTGGGTCCTTTTCTCTTTTTTTATGATCTCTTTGGGATACAGATATGGTAGAGACATGGCTAGATCAAAGGGTTTGCACAAGTAGATAGTCCTTTGGGCATAGTCCCAAATTGTTGACCTGAATTTTGAAGGAGACAAGGGATTCTAAGTAACAAAGATAAGGAAATGGTATATTCCAGGAATTAGGGGAAAAGACAAAAAAGCATATGAAAAAGGCTCCAAGATGGGAGATTGAGTGTCATGCAAGAAGACCTTTCTCATTAGACTATAATGTGTAGTAAGGATATCACCGTATTATTGCTACCACAAATTAAAAATGGCTAGGGCTATGCTATATAGGGATGTGATACTGGTAAGTAAATTAGATCTCACAAATGGATCTTGCAGAAAATTAAATATCTTCACAGCTATGAAGGATTACATATCTTGATGGTTTTTCAAATGGTCACATGTGCTAATTACTTGAGAAACTATTACATCCAATTCAAAGTAATCCCCTATAAGGGGGCCTTCCAACAA
The DNA here is from genome assembly GCA_023553655.1 of Myrmecobius fasciatus. NCBI lineage: Eukaryota > Metazoa > Chordata > Mammalia > Dasyuromorphia > Myrmecobiidae > Myrmecobius > Myrmecobius fasciatus. The sequence goes on along the minus strand of JAJPUD010000600.1, from coordinate 590,650 downwards.
AAGACAGTTGTCCAGACAAACTAGAACTAAAGGACATTTAGAGATTTGATTTATATAGATGGTCAGGTGTTAAAGATATTTTTATTATTACAAAAAAACACAGGAAGTTTTTCCATTTTTAAAGTACTATAACTACATGCACAACACAGGAAATTGGTCTTCTGGGGCTATTCAGATAATGGAGCAGACCAAATAATTGAGTTTGTGCAGTAATTGAAATAGAATATCAAGGGATTGGATTGTAATGTATACAATCTTTATTGGTGTAGATAATGTCTGCTTGAATTGCTATTTATAGCTTAGCAAGATCTATACAAGGAATTCATAATTGAAAATTTAAAAAGACAGCTAAGGGAAGATATTAGGCATGCAATTTTTCCTAAGAGAATTTTAAGGGAAAAAATATGAAGTGGCCCATAAAAATTGTGAACAGAGACATATATTCAAGTTTATTCAGACAGGTGCTTTAGATAAGGATCATCACAACATTGCATCTAATTCACAAAGTCCAGTGACACCTTGTCAGTCCTTTCCTCCACCTGCCTAGGAGTGGGGCCCCACAGGAAACCATTGCCATCTTTATTATTTCCTGTAGATGATTCAGACTGAAGAGAAACAGAGGCTGCAATAAATGGCTTAAAATGCTTATCTGCTAAATTGACATATGACTGAAAATCTATTCATTCTGTCTTGTATAAGACTAGACTACCATGTGTATATGGGATAACATTTTAAAAACCAGTATGTCTTGAAAGTTCATACAAATGTATTCCCTCTCATTCATGAAAGAATGGGGAAAGGGAAGTACTTCAAATGTTATATTTCATATAGCTAGAGTTTCTTGAACTATTTCCACTAATGACCCCTTTTTGAACAAGAAATTTTCATGTGACTCTGTTTATACAGGTATGTAAAACAGGTATATATATCAAACATTTAATGATAATAAATGATAATTTCATAACCTCCACATTCTGTTATATGGCCCCATATGGGGTCACAAATTACTGTTTAAAAAGGTAGGGTGTAGACAATATATTTTTTTAAATGGACTGGAACTCAGGACATGTGGAGATCAGATGCCCTTCCACTAAGTAATTGTGTGAACTATTATATAACCCATAGGATAAAATACAAAATTTTCACCTTGAAATTTGAATTTCCCCACAATCTGTTTTCTCGCAATGTTTCTATTCTCATTTCATATTGATCCCCTTAATGCACTCTCCATTCCAGGGTAACTGGCATTATTAGTTGATCCCTAAATTCACCTTTCCATCTTTTCCCACAAACAAGCTCTGTGTGGAATGCACCCCACTCTCATCTCTAATTCTCAGAACAACTTCAAGTTAACTCAAGTATCCTACTCATTATTAATGCCCTTTACCTCCTTAAGTTTCCTTGAATTTATCTGTGTACCTATTATATTCTTCTTTGGGGGCAGAAACTGCTTTGTCTTTGTCATTCTAGTAATTCCTGTGAAGTGTTGCCCAAAACAGATGCCTACTAAATGATTGTTGAAATAATTTTACCAGGAGAGGTTAAATATGATCCCTTCTATGGTCCTATTTCTTACAATCTATGATTCTTTGAAGCATTATAACATGCATGATTGACCCAGTATTTTTTCAATCTTTTCCTTTTGAAAAATATTTTAATTGATGGATAAATAAATGAAGAAGAAAGAAGAGAATCAACATTAAAGCAAAATAAATTAATTTGAAAAGAGAATGTATGAGAAAATAGCAGCATAATACTTATCAGAAGGAAGGATAATTGGAAAGAAAGAGAAGGAAGTTATGAGACACTTTTGTCCTTTTATTGCCACAATGTTCCCTAAAGTCTCTGGAACCTTGGGTCTACCAACAAGTCAAAAACATTATTTCTGACCCTCCACTTTCCCATTGGACTTCTCAACCACAACTTACCTTAACTTAAATATTAGTTTTGTGTTTGTGGGTAGTCACTTAATTAGCTGGAATAATACTCAAACCCCATTGTGACACCATTCACTGTGCAGTACAAACATATACAACCATATTCATCTGTTAAAAAATAAAGAAGCTAGAATAAAGGACTTCTGAGGTCTCTTCCAACTCTAAATCTATGAACTATGGGGTTCATATCCCATCTAAGGAAATTTATTACATGAAATATCTCATCATTGGAATGTCTATGCTTTAATAATAGTAATGATAATTATTACTAATTATTATTTTCACATTTAACATTTTCTAGTTCATGGAGTATGTTTTCTACAATGATCCTGTGAAATATGTAGTTCAAATATTGTTTTGAGTTTTGAATGAGAAAATATGCTTGAAAAGAAGTAAAGTGGCTGCCCCAAAACACAGAACTAATATTTAATTTCAAGTAGATTGTAGTTGAAAGATCCGATAGTAAAATGGAGGCTCAAAAACAGTGTTTTTGAATTAATGATAGACCCAAAATTCCAGAGACTTTCATGGAATATTGCAGCAATACATGAATAAAAGTGTCCAATGAATTTCTTCCCTTTACCTTCCAATTATCCTTCCTTCTGGAGAATAATCATTTTCTCTCAATACATTTCAAACATTGCCTATCAAATTTCACAATAGAAGATAATAGAGGAAAAAATAAACAGTTGGCCTTAATAATTTCATCTGCTTCCATCTGTTTTGATTGACTGAAACAGAGGAGATAGTAGAAAATAGAAGGTTGGATATGAGTCAGAAAGAACAACATTCAAATATTGTCCCTCATACACTAGTTGTGTGACCTTGGACAAATCATATATTACAAAATGAGGGACCTGAACTCAGTGCTTTTAATGTCCCTTCTCACTTTCTGACTGCTGTTAGTTCTTTGTTTCCTGATCCTTTGTATATGAAAAAAGGTACAGGGAAGAAATGAAGGCTTGGACCAAAAAAAAAGAGTTTTGTGATATTCTTCTGATCCTATCCATTTATTAACACACAATGCTGTAATGAAAATTGGAAAATAAGATTTTTCCTTTTATATCACAATTTATCCCAAACAATGCAAAGAATTTTTTGTAAGTCAAACTGGACATTTGCTATATTTTAGAACTTTCACTGGCTATATACACTCCCTTGTAAACATCCTTTGAGTTGATTATTAGTATCTTGTTGCATTTTTATGATGATGGTGGTTGCTATTGTTGTTCTAAACCTGATAACTCCTTGTCAAGGAGGAAACTCCTTCTACCAATACAAATCTTCACCTTATCTGCAATTTACTTTCTTAGAGAATGTCTAGGGACATGCACTGAGATTTTAAGTAATTAAATATGGTCAAACAGCCAGTATTCTTCAAAAGTGACATTGGAACCTAGATTGTACAGATTCTGAAATAAGTTCTCTATTAACTACATTTTTCACTACACCACACACAACTAATTCATAGTTAAATTCATCTAAATGTTGTGTTCAAAGAATTTTCTTAACTTTGAACAAATCTTAATCATTAAGACCTTAAAATCTTTCTGGTAGAAAGATGAATTTTGACACCCAAGAAAAAAATTGACCTATATTTCAAAACTAGAAACTCTATCATTTTCCATCAAATTTCTATCAAATTTTCTATCAAATTTCTATCATGTTTGCAATTTATCTTGGACAAAATAGAAACTATATAAAAACATACACTTGACCACAATTAGGTTTTAATATGTTCTAGAAAAATCTGTGGTTAGTTAAAAATAAATAAATGCAGGGCCTAGACTTGCATTACTATTTTTATTTTTATTTTCCAAACACTGCAACACTGCTCCTCCTCCAGGCTTCCATTCCCACCCCTAACTCGTCCATCTAGAACCATTTCATTTTACTCACTGTCCTAATGATTCCATTGACAGGTGATTTCAAAAAGATTAGCACTTGTCTTCCTGTTGTAGAGGATGCAAGAGGATCCGTCACCCTCAGCAGCATCCCTGCCACCAGCCATTTATCCCAACAAAAGGCACTGAGCTAACGACATCGCTTATCAGTCAGTCAGTCCTAGTGCCTGAGATGTCAAATCCACTGCCAGAGAACAAGGATAATTTGGTCTTTACTTTTTTAAAATAGAGAGATGGAAAGGACTGAGAACAAAGTCACCAGCAAATTGGTTGATGATTTCCTCATTCTCCTCACTGAAAAGTCTATGCTGACACATTTTAGGGGAGTGGGCAGAAAAAGAATGTATATGTATGTGTATGTTTAAAAGCACATGAGGAACGTTATGTTCACTTGGTCTATGTTAAATTTGAAGAATTTAAGTGCACTGAGAAATTTGCTTTGAAGTTTAAATAGCTTGGAATTGGTATTGGGGTAAATTGAAGGTAACTTTCATGAATACTGAATAAAACTTCTGAACCTATTAGCTAAAGATCTACTTCCTTTAATGTGTTTTCTCTCTCTCTCTCTCTCTCTCTCTCTCTCTCTCTCTCTCTCTCTCTGTCTCTCTCTCTCTCTCTCACACACACACACACACACACACACACACACACTTAACTATAAAGTTAACTGGAAAAACAACTACTTCTTGAGGGTCTTAATGCTGGAATTTTCAGAGGAAGTTGTGTTCCAGTGAATTCATTGAAAAATGAAAAAGATGGGATTGGTTCTCAGAGAAACTTAAATTTTATTTTCTTACAAGAATTTACAACAAATTCATTGTATTAGCCATATCGGTGCGACAAGCTATATGGTTTCATGTTCTCTAAAAGCACATGACATAATAGTGGAAAGGGTTCTAGATGGTGAGCCAGAAAATTTTATGTATATAATTTTGAGGAAATTTTCTAACTTCTCATTTTTTTCATGTATTATGCTACCTACCTCATTGTTATTGAGAGGATCAAATGGAAAATACTCTGTAATTAAAAAGTATCAGTTAAGTGGAAAGTGTACTGGCTTACTTTCTAGTCTGTAACAAGAAAGGTTTGGACTTTATGGCTCCTAAAGTTCTTCCTAGTTTGAAATACATGATCCTATGTACATTTTTCTCCTTTAAGATAAACTCTAAGTCCTTTCTGTGAACTATTTCTAAAACAATAGAAACTTGTAAAATATTACACATTTACTAGTAATAGTAATGAAAAGTAATGATCATAATGATAGTACTTTAGTACTGATAATAACATTAATATCAATAGCATTAAAATTACTAAGCATTAATATTTACAATATTATTAATACCAGCATTATTAATAATAAACTTATTAGTATTACTGGTATGCATAGTATATTGGTATTAACAGTAATAGTATTAAAAGATTAGAATTACTCATAGTAATAATTAATATTAATTAGCATTACTATTAAGAACATTGGTATTTTTATTTCATTAGTAGAATAATTATTATTTTATTACTATGAGTATTTGTGCTAATAATAGTACCAATGTTTCTAATAATGGTAGTGAAACTATTCACCAAATCTTAACAGAAATCAAATTATATATGATATTTGATATACAATTTAGAATCTTAAAATGTCTATGGAAAGATGAAGAAAATTAAAACAAGTCTGCTGTTCTTTTCTCATTTCAGTCATCAGCAAATTTTTTTTTCTTGAATATATGTAAATATGTGATATTGTATAGAATTAGTGAGAAAGGAAGCATGAGTTATACTGGAAAGATAAATCCACTTAGAGAAAGTATGATGATGTGATTTTGAATCTCACTTATGAGTTTTGCTATTTGTTTAAATTAGGGCAAAGAACTTCCATACTTGGAAACTCAGTTTCCTCACTTTTAAAATTCAAAAATTGAATCAGTTAATCTGTTAAGTCCCTTCTAGTTCTAAGATCTAATTAAAAGATGCCATCAAGCAACTAAATGGTGCATCAACCCAGAAGTCATAAGGACTTGGGTTCAAATCTGGATTCAAACACTTAAGTATTTCCTGGCTGTGTGACCCTGGACAAGTCACTTAACCCCAATTGCCTCAAAAAAAATAATAAAAATAAAAGATGTGATAAAAGTAGTTTATAAATGTAAAATTACCTCTGGGAGATTTGTACTCAAACTGCCAAAATGCTGCAAGCAAAGTTTTACAGAATATATGTGTACAAAATCTGCATTTAAATTTCCAATGATTTTTCTTTCCATTTCTTGTTTTCTCTCCCTAAATATACACATATAAGGCAGAATCAGGATTTCAACTCTTTTTTTGTGAATAGCCCTAAATAGATCAAGATCCAGATTCTAATTTGTCTTTTTTTCCATTTTTATGACAATGGTAGAGAGTGTACCTTTATCCCTTTTATTGCAGCATTGTTAATAAGCTCTGATCTACAACTCAATTACAGACAACTAAGGTGAATACTTCACTCTATTTCCTTTGTCACCTGATCTGGCTTACTGTTTGTTCTTTGGGTCATCATTTGGTTCCTTTTCCCTTTTCTTATTCTTTGGTGTTAGTCTTTAAGTTATTCTTAACCAATTCCCAACCTTATTCTTAAAAGACTTCCAATTTTTCCTGTGTGCTATGTTTTAAATAGTATCCCTTTGGGTAGATATGAACTTTACCTACCTTTCTAAATATATAAAAACTAGGGAAGTTCTTTTAATTGGGATTCAAGAAATTTAAATTTTCTGTCCTGATTCTACACCTAATGATCTTGAACTGTGATCTTGTACAATTATGTTAAATCTTGATTTAATTATCTTTAAACTGACAGATTTAGGTTATTGGCCCTTACCAGTTCTTAAGTTTTATCTTTTTATGATCTCAATGAGCATCCTATCTACTATAGCAGGCTTATACTCATATTTTCCCACATCATCATTTCAAGGAGTTGTAAAAACTATATGATCAGAAAAATTTTCTATAACTCTTCATCTGTTGAAGAAAAAGTACAATAAATTAAATACACCTTACATGGTGACCTTAAAAACACAAAGGAAAAGAAATTTAAAAGATTCAAGAATCATAACCAATGAAGTAATCAGTTATGAATTCAATATACTTATAATGGAATATGTTATCTCTTTCTTGGTCAGGATGTAATAATTTAGACGTATGAAATGAGACACATTTCCAGATTTGGCTCTGATTTCTTTTGTTTGATTATATTGACTAGTTATAAAGGAGAGCATTTTCCTGAAAAGGAACATTATTGAGTCTGTAAGTAGTGATAGAAATGGGAAAAAAAGAAGATATAAAAGAACATAAATAAGATATTTAGAAAATACGAAGAAAACAGTTGAGAAAATGAAAAACATTGTTCTTTGGGGTTTTTGTAAATACATATATGCTTTAAAATAAAACCTAATGTAACAGTTTTTAATATTTTCATGTACAATCTTGTTGCTTGTATATTGAAATATGTATCCTTATTGATTTGGGGTGGTTGTCCAAATCAATTTAATAAATGTAAATTAAATCAATTTTAAAATTGTTTTTAAATTAGGCAAATTGTGCTTGGAGTCAAGATTGGGGTTCAGATCTTACTTTTGATGTTTGCTACCTCTGTTAGCAATGCACATGTTACTTCATCCATTTATTTGCCAATATTTGGGGAAGGGTGATAAATCAAAGTTAACTAAATGGCATAATCTCTGATACCTTTTGAAAACCAGAAGCACAATTAAGAATTTTTAAATTGTTTTCATTATTTCCAAAATACATGAGAACCACTGTGGAAGAATAAATCAAGTTATTATTTGGCAATTTACACATATACAGATTCAGAATGAGGAATTGACTAGGTTACTACCTTTAATAATAAAAATAACAACATTCACAAGTAAAAGTCAAAGGGTAGATGAATCATTAAAATGAACTGACTAATAAACAATTAAAATTAGTGAGAGCATGCATTCAGAAATTGCTTTCAATATTTTTTAACTTCCATTCCTTTGGCTGTTTATGGTGAGTGATAAAAAGAATCCTTATGCATTTTTGTTCATTATCTTTCTCCTTTTCCTTACTTGACTCAAGGACCTCCTCCAAGGCTCAGTGTGCAGCTTACAGGTACTTGTTCATTTCTACCAACTTTAGTCTTGACATTTTGGGGTAGAGTTTTCCTTCACTAAGTGACAATTAAGTGCTAATGCATAGTGAGCCAGTTTTTCTCTGACTTAAGACCTCTCATGTAGAGAGAATATCACTATCAGGTAGCTACAATGTAATACCTTATACAAATTTAAAAGCAAATTTTAAAATCACTACAGAAGCTACTTGTTATTACTTTGAATGTTCAGTTGGATTCTTAAGACTCAAATTGTGAGAGAGACTGGAGACAAAGAAACTCTGGTATACTTATGAAGAGCCCTATAGTTCCTGTCTGACATTTACTTAAGGAATTAATTGCACATGGCTTGAAGAACTTATAAATTTGGAAAGACCCAAAATAAAACCAATTCTTTCTTATTTATTCTGATAATTCATTTATAATAAGAAAAAATGTGTTTTACCTACTGAAAAATTAAAACAATCCAAATTTGGGGGAAATTGTATTCTATACAGCTGTTATAAACTATGTCTAATGCATTGTCTTAGTGATAGTTTCCAACATGGCTAAACAAACTTTTCCCTTACCTCAAAATGTTGTTATAGTTACATACACCAATAATACTATAAAAAATTCTGACTTTATCCCTAAGTACTGTGACAGCACAAATTTTCATGTATACTATATTGTATTTTTTTTCAATTGTGGATTTATGTCATCCTGAGTAATAGATGTATAATATTATCCCCATCTTTTGAAGAAGTAAACAAAGGAATACCTACTATTTACATAGTACTTTTAATATTTTACAAATATTTTCAAATATAATCTCACTTTATTCTCATAACAATACTGAGAGGTAGGTGCTATTATTGACCTCTCTAAAAATGATGAAACTGATACAGCAAATTTAATTGACTTGTCCAGAGTCACACAGCTAATTAGTGTCTGGGGCCAGATTTGAACTCTATCCACTTAGCTGCCTAGGGAGAGATGAGATAACTTGCCAGAATCATGCAATTAAGTTCATTCAGGAGCATGGATTAAAATTAGTCTTACTTAAATACAAATAGTTGACATATTGTCAAGAAAGTCATAATGCTTCATCAAATCATGTAGTAGTTAAGTGACTGAAAAATATCTTCATTCTAACAACATAAAAAGGAAAAAGTCTTTGACCTATGAATGAAGAGCAAAGACCTTTAACCCTGCTTTCTTCCTCTCATGTTGGTAAGTGACTCTTGAAGTCTTGTTACAGCTTGGTTCAGAGGATAGCTATATATAAATACACACATATATAGTATAATGAAATAGGGAATTAAATAACTTCCACATAACAAGAAAAATGGGGTCTGCCCCTTTCAGAGGAACATTTAAGTATAAAGATGGGAGGGGAAGATAATAGTCATCAGAGGGACACCTTTATGCACTGTCAGGGCTTGGCAAGAAGTCTGACATAAAATGGATGAAAATATCCTATGGAAATAGGAATTTCCTTTTTGAGCAAAAGCCTTAGCAGGTAACATCTCCTACAGGTAATAATTTTCCCCTTCACAGAAAAAGAAACTGCAGCCTACAACAGCATCATCTTGCCAAAAACCAGTTAATTTAAGAGTGTAGTTATACTCAAGTATCTCTGGTAAATGGGAAAAAGAGCCATGAAAAAAAATTCATTTCTTCATAACCCTAAGCATATGAGTTATCTGAGGAGCATTTTGTCTTCTGGCACAATCATATTTGAGGAAATGTACCTTTTTGTGTATAGAAGAGCCTTCGGATTATACTATTGATTTTTCCCTTATTATTGAACAGTAGAAAGAATGCTGGATTTGGAATGAGAACATCTAGGTTTGAACATTGGTACTGACATGAAAGAACCAGTATGATCATTGACAAGTTACTTAAGTTTCCTTATCCCCAGTTTACATGTCTATAAAATAAGAGGGTTAAATAAGATGATCCATAATGTCTTTTTCAGCTCGAAAACTATTTTCTGTCTGTTCCATTAATAGAGAATTCTCTGGATGGAAGATTAAGTTATAGTTGCATAATATGCGTGCATACATGCATGCACACACACACACACACACACACACACACACACACATACCATAGTGAACTTAGAATAGTGAGAGGTTCAACTTCCTTTGACAAAATCTCTAAAGCAATATCCTCACCATCATCACCTAACTCCAGAGTGATGAATAAGAAAGGTTTTTGAGGAATAAGGAAGAATTTTGTAAAGCAAGTGAATTTAATTGGAAATTAATGTTGCCTAAGAAAGAACTTCATAAATGCTACATAATGTGAGTTCTTTTGGTCATTATTTTTTTTCCTTTAGAGAAGTTCAGTAACCTGCCTTTCATAATAAGGTCAAAGCCAACTTTCTAAGCTTATTTCATATTCTTCTTCATTTGCTCTACACTTCAGCCAAACTCAGTTTTTTTTTTCTCTTAACTACATGTCCTTTCAAAGGTTGTCCCTCATTCCAATACTATATAAACTATTTGAAAAAAATAGGTAAAGAAAGTGTACTACCAAATTCCTTCTATGATACAGATATGGTGCTGATAGCTAAACCAGGTAGGGTGCAAACAAAGAAAACTATAGACCAATTTCCCTAATGAATATTGATGAAAAAATTTTAAATGACATATAACAATGACCAAGTAGGTTTTATACCAGGAATGCAGGGCTGGTTCAATATTAGGAAAACTATCAGCATAATCAATTATATTAATAACCAAACTAACAAAAATCATATGATTATCTCAATAGATGTAGAAAAAGCATTTGATAAAATCCAACACCAATTGCTACTAAAACCACTAGAGAGTATAGGAATAAATGGGCTTTTCCTTAAAATGATTAGTAGTATCTACTTAAAACCATCAGCAAGCATTATATGTAACGGAGCCAAACTAGAACCATTCCCAATAAGATCAGGAGTGAAACAAGGCTGCCCACTGTCACCATTATTATTTAATATTGTGTTAGAAATGTTAGCTTTGTCAATAAGAGAAGAAAAAGAGATTAAAGGAATTAGAGTAGGTCATGAGGAAACCAAATTATCATTCTTTGCAGATGATATGATGATATACTTAGAGAACCATAGAGACTCAACTAAAAAGTTTCTAGAAACAATTTACAACTTTAGCAAAGTTGCAGGATACAAAATTAATCCACATAAATCATCAGCATTTTATATATTACCAACATATTTCAGCAACAAGAGATACAAAAAGAAATTCCATTCAAAATAACTGTTGATAGTATAAAATATTTGGGAATCTATCTGCCAAGGAAAAGACAGGAACTATACAAACTAAACTACAAAACACTTTCCACACAAATGAAGTCAATTGGAAAAGCATCAAGTGCTCATGTGTAGGCCAAGTGAATATAATAAAAATGACAATACTACCCAAACTAATTTACTTATTTAGTGCCATACCAATCAAACTCCCAAGAAATTATTTTACAAATCTGGAAAAAATAGTAGCAAAATTCATTTGGAAGAACAAAAGGTCAAGAATTTCAAGAGAATTAATGGGAAAAAAAGGCCAATGAATGTGTCCTTGCTGTACCAGATCTAAAACTATATTATAAAGTAGCAGTCATAAAAACCATTTAGTACTGGCTATGAAATAGAGTAGTTGATCAGTGGCATAGGATAGGATCACAGGACAAACTAGGCAATAACTATAGCAATTTAGTGTTTGATAGAGCCAAAGACCCCAACTTTTGGGATAAGTACTTACTATTTGACAAAAACTGCTGGGAAAATTGGAAACTAGTGTGGAAGAAATTAGGGCTTGGCCCACATTTAACACCACATACCAAGATAAGATCTAAATGGGTTCATGATTTGTATATAAAGAATGATATTATAAGCAAATTAGAGGAACATAGGATAGTTTACCTCTCAGACCTGTGGAGATGGAATAAATTTATGTCCAAAGAAGAACTGGAACTCCTAATTGTACACCAGATAGATAATTTTTACTATATTAAGTTAAAAAGCTTTTGTACAAACAAAACTAATGCAGACAAGATTAGGAGGGAAGCAATAAATTGGGAAATCATCTTTACATTTAAGGGTTCTGATAAAGGCCTCATTTCTAAAATACATATAGAATTGGCTCATTTATTAGAATTCAAGCCACTCTCCAATCGATAAGTGGTCAAAGGATATGAACAGACAATTTTCAGATGATGAAATTAAAACTATTTCTAGTCATATGAAAAGCTGCTCCAAATCACTATTGTTCAGAGAAATGCAAATTAAGACAACTCTGAGGTACCACTACACACCTGTCAGATTGGCTAAAATGACAGGAAATTATAATGATGAAACTTGGCGGGGATCTGGGAAAACTGGGACACTGATACATTGTTGGTGGAACTGTGAATGGATCCAACCATTCTGGAAAGCAATTTGGAACTATGCTCAAAAAGTTATCAAACTGTGCATACCCTTTGACCCAGCAGTTTTTCTATTGTGCTTATATCCCAAAGAGATCTTAAAAGAAGGAAAGGGCCCCGCATGTGCAAGAATGTTTGTGGCAGCTCTTTTTTGTAGTGGCTAGAAACTGGAAACTGAATGGATACCCATCATTTGGAGAATGGCTGAATAAATTATGGTATGTGAATGTTATGGAATATTATTGTTCTGTAAGAAACAATCAACAGGAGGTTTTCAGAGAGGCCTGGAGAGACTTGCATGAACTAATGCTGAGTGAAATGAGTAGAACCAGGAGATCATTATGCACAGCAACATCAATACTATATGATGATCAATTCTGATGGACATGGCTCTCTTCAACAATGAAATGTTTCAAACTAGTTCCAATCATTCAGTGAAGAAAGCCATATACACCCAGAGAGAGGGATATGAAATGTGAACCACAACATAACATTTTCATGCTCTCTATTGATGTTTTCCTGAATTGTGTTTCCTTTGTCTGATTTTTTCTTGTAGTATGATTTTTCTTACACAACAATAAGTGTGGAAATATATTCGATTTGTCAAGTATTTTAACATAATTAACATGTAGTGGATTTCCTGTCATCTAGGGCAGGGGTGGGGGCTGGGGGGGGGAATTTGTAACAGAAAGCTTTGTAAGGGTCAATGTTGAAGAATTACCCATACATATGTTTTGCAAATAAAAAGCTTTAATAAAGAAAAAAAAAGGTTGTCCCTCATATACACAGCAGATTGTTTTCATTCCTCATTTCTGCGTCTGATAATTTTTAGCTTTCTTCAAAGTTCATATCATATTCCTCCTACTAAATGTCCTTAAGTAATTTGGTAGGTTTTTTTTATAAGTTTCATTTCTCCAAATAGAATGGAAACTCCTTAAAGACAGACCCTATTTCTAATTTTGTGATTATACCTCAGTGCCTTGAACAAGAGTAGATCAAGAAATCCTTGTTGGCTTGTTCATTGTTTTATGGACTTTTGAGCACCAATATCTATCACCTATCAAAAACAACTGATCTAGGAAATAGATCAATTAATTATAATCTTAGAATCCTTAATAAAAAGAAAGCCCAAATACTGCGTTAAATGAAAACATAAATTCTATTGCTGAGATTTATTAGAAACAGAAATAAAAAGTAGAAATAAAAATAATAGACTGATTACATCTTGAAAAAAAACTCAAAATTCCCCAAATTGTGAATTTCCAAGTCAAATACTACAGACAGTAGAAAGAAACAAATAAAAAAGGAAGGAGGGAAGGAATAAGAAAGGGAGGGAGAGAGGAAAGGAGGGAGAGAAGAAAAGAAAGAAGAAAGAAAAAAAAAGGAGTATCAATACCAAAAGAAAATGGTATCACATAAGACTTCGCAGCTAGCATTGTGAAGAAGAGAAGATCTTGAAAGACCACATTATATAAGGTAAAAGATTAAGGTTTCCACCCAAGAATACTTTACATTGCAAAACTGAGCATAATTATGTAAAGAAAGATATGATTTCATTTAAATAGTGGGTTTTGAAGAATTCTTGATGAAAATAACAAAACTAATCTGAAGTTTTGACATTCAAATTCAAGTCAATAGAAAATTAGAAAAGTAAATATATTTATTTGAGCAAATCCTTAATGTTTTCCAAAAGGTCCTATACATATTTAAATAAGGCAAGTATGGTGATTATCTATTCTGTTTTGATGATCATAAGAAAGAAAAGACAAGGAAAGGAAAAGGGAATGAATTAGGGAAAAAAAGAAAAAGTTTACTTTTTATTAACTTTGAATGCATGAGAAGAAAAAATACAAAAATGGAGGAAAGGTTGTGGTAAATGTACACCACATGATTCTTACCTGATTCAGGTGGGGGAAAAAAGAGCTATACACACTCCAAAAAAACCCACATAAACAATTTAGTTTATAATTATATTTAATTTGACAGAGAAATAGTAAGGGAAAGGGAAAGAAAATGGAGTTTAAGAAGAGTAATATTAATGAGGGAATAGTCATAAGTAAAATAAAGTAAATATCAGAGTATATTGAGAAGGGAATATTAAAAGGAAAAAATAAAGGTCAAGAAACAGTGATTGGAGTCTAGACAAGAGGAAAAAAGGAAGGGAAATAAAACTAAAGTATATATTTTCAATTATAGCTCACTAAGATCAATCATACTCATCTGTCATCCCTGTTTTTTTTTCACTTTGTATATAAGAAAGGGAAAGAGTAAAAAAAAGGAAAAAGGAAAATATAAAACAAAGAGGAATGCATAATTAAACCTTGAACATGAATTTGATAAATTCATACATAAATGAGAAATGGTGGCAGACTATATTATAGAGTAGAATTCAACAATATATTTTATACTAGTAATAGGTTTTAAACTTAGACTCACTTAAGAGTTAAAGTAAGGGCTGGAGCAGAATTACTCGGTTCAATTCAAAAAGTTAGTACCAAACATAATTTCAGATAAGACAAGATTAAATATATAGATAATTATATGAGATAAATATTTTGTTTAAAAGTAAGGTCATAACAACATTATTTAATATATATGCATATGCGTGTATATATATGTATATACATTTACATATATATATGAGTTTATGACCAAAAATGAAAAAGAGATGATAGAAGATAAAGTGGATAATTGTCATTATGTAAAATTGAAAATATTTTGATGAAAAAAAATTAATACAAGTAAAATTAGAGGGGAAATAACTAAGGAAGAAAAATATTTTGGGCTATTCTCTAATCAAATGTCTCCTATTTAAGAAATAAAGAACAGAATAAAATATATTACAATAAAAGCCATTTCTCAATATATAAATGTTCAAAGGGAAGAAATTCAAACTATCAATAATAACCTTATGGGGGGAAATGCTCTAAATTATTAATAGCTAGAGAAAATCAAATTGAAATAAATTTGAGATTTCATTTCACATTCACAATTAACAAGATTGACAAAGACAACAGAAATGACAATTTTTGGTAGGACTATAGGAAGCCAAATATATGTTTTGACCAAGTAATTCCTCTGCTACACTTATACAAAAACAAAAAAATCAAAGAAAGTACCAATATTAATTTTGAAAATACTTGTAAGAATATTTTACAATTTAGTGAAGACTTGGAATCTCATCATTTTGGTGAATAAACAACTTATGATACATGTAAATAAGTTTAATGTAATTTTTGTGTCATTAAATAGGATGAAAAATAAATTCAGAGAAATCTAAAAAGAGTTATATGAACTGACATAGACTGGAGTATACAGGGTTAGGAGAACAATTATTTAATAAGTACAACATTGTAAAGAAAAAACAAATTTGAAAAACATAAGAACTCTGATCAACTCAATGACTGACCATGATCTGAGAATTCCAGTAATGGAGCATACTATGTACCACCTGACAGACATAGTTCACATTTGGAAAATCATGGATTTATTTTGTTTAACCCGACTTATTTGATAAAAGATTTTTTCCCCCATTGGGAGAACACTAAGTTGAGGGGATGAGAGAGAGAGTGAATAACAATGATAGTGATATCAAAAGAAAGAAAAGATAATCATTGTAGCACACATACGTATGTTGTGTGTGTGTGTGTATGTGTGTGTGTGTGTATAATGAATAGGAAAAAAATGGTTAAGAAGAAGATAAAGAGAAACAGGAAACTTTAGACCCTATTATTTGGAACTTATTGTTTAATTATGAAAAGAAGTGAAAGATGAGGATTTCATAAACAAGCCTCTTTTTTTGTTTTTATCTTTGGAAATGCTCATAATTAGCAATGTTTGGTAAAATTAGATTATAAATAAAGCATTTCTTGGCATTCAGGAAAGCTAACAAAACTTATATGTCCAGTTTGTGTCTCTCCTACAGAAATGGCTAAAGGGTTGTTGATATTCAGAAACTTCAGCAAAAGCTACATTCACTGTTATACTCTTCAATACTGAAAAACCATACCCTGAGATTAATTTTGCCAGTTATGAAAATATTTTGATGAAAAAAATGCCATCATTAGTTCCATTTATCTACCACATATATAGAAAGAAAACAGTTACCAAACCTCAATCTTTGAAATGAAAAAAAAGGTCCATGAAAAAGATTTCTAAATACTGCTACATTAGAGATTTAACCCCCCTCAAGATTAGTCAATATTTAGACTCCCTTCATTCAGTGATGAAAAAAACACACTGTTAAATTTCATTAATATAAAAAGTCATAATTTAAAAGTTCTTTAAAAATGATTTTAGAGTAATTTACCATGGAAAAGACCTGCAGAGCTTTTAAAACTTCATTTTCAAAGTATCAGATAGGAAAACCAACAAACTAACAGGAAGAAAAATGATAGATAACCAATAATCACCGATATTGGCCTCAATTACTAATATTGTTCACAAATAATTAAATATTTGGGACTTCCTTCCGGGGGTGGAGCCATGTTGGCGGAGATCAGACAGGAGTCTCTGTAACTTCCTCTAATCTTCTCTCAAACCAAAAACATATGAAGCCTCTAGACTGATTTTGAAGCAAAAAAATCCACAATATCTGGAGGACAACACGATTCTAGAAGATACTCTGGAAGAACTTCAAAACAGGTCTGTTTTAATTGGGCAGGGGGGTGGTCTGCTGAACTCAGACTGCAGCACAGGGAGACCAGGGCAGGGAGCTGGAGCAGGGAGCTGGAACAGGAGTCGGAACAGGAGTGGGAGTGTTCTGCTTTTCCCACACCTGAGAGTCTTCTGGGGGCCTCTTGGGCCAATCTGTCCTGATTGTGGGCAGGTGGTTTGGAGGGTCTGCCTTTTGTAGGGGGTAGATTGTGAACCACTGAACCCCTGATGAGCATAGGACCTAGCTGCCATTACACAGCACCCTAGGGTGATCAATCAATCAGCAAGACTGATCAGCACCAGAAATAATTCAATCAGCAGAACTGCCCAGTACCTGAAATAATTCAATCA
>JAJPUD010000600.1:539461-564186 GCA_023553655.1 Myrmecobius fasciatus | reverse complement strand
TTGGAGAATGCCTGAATAAATTATGGTATATGAATGTTATGGAATATTATTGTTCTGTAAGAAACGACCAACAGGAGGATTTCAGAGAGGCCTGGAGAGACTTGCATGAACTAATTCTGAGTGAAATCAGCAGAACCAAGAGAACATTATACACAGCAACAAGACTATACGATGATCAATTCTGATGGACATGGTTCTCTTCAACAATGATGTGATTCAAACCAGTTCCTATTGTTCAGCAATGAAGATAGTCATATACATCCAGAGAGAGGCCTGTGGGAACTGAGTGTGAACCACAACACAGCATTTTAACACTTTCTGTGAATATTTCCATGCATTTTGTTTTCCTTCTTATGTTGTTTTTTCTTCTTCTCTTTCTAGATCTGATGTTTCTTGTGCAGTAAGATAACTGTATAGATATGTGTGCATGTATTGTATTTGTCATATAATTTATCCTATTTAGCATGTATTAGATTACCTGTCATCTAGGGGTGGGAGTGGGGGAAGGGGGGGAAAAGCTTGGGGAAAAAAAGGTTTTTTTTGCAAAGGTCAATGTAGAAAAATCACTCATATGTTTTGTAAATAAAAAGCTCTTTTAAAAAAAATAATAATTAAATATTTGGACAGTCACTTTTACTTTATAATCAACCTATGGTCCAATGGTGATAGCACTTCTAGAGGCAAGAGAATTGATACACTCTGCTGCTAAACAATAAAGCATTTGCTTCATGCGATGGAACTGGGTAGAGTGGAGCCTTCTCACAGAGCCCTAAGTAGTAACAGGTAAAGGAGTTGTACCCAATGAATGAAAAAGTCTTCACTTATCACTCCCTGTCATTACTCCTCCATAATACCAGAGGTAGTGGCTAAGACCTTCTACCCTATTCATAACCTAAAACCCATTTCATTATAATAAAAAAAAATGTTTAAATAAGCAAAGGATCTGAGGGCATTGTAGGGAAATCTCTCTCTTTACTTCCCTTCATCCATTCACTGAGTGGATCATAACCACTGATCATCTAGAAAATCTGTGAGGCACATTGAAGTTGAATGACTTGTCCCAGGTTATAAAGCAAGTAAATATCAGGGACTGATGTGAACCCAAATTTTCCTGATTTTAAGCCTAGTGCTCTATCAACTATACTATACTGGCTCTACTTTTTTTTTTTATTAAAAAAAAAAAACTTCTTGATCACTACAAGCAAAAATACTTACAAAGCCCTAATTCTCGACTATCCTCAAAACAGAATAAATATTTATCTCTAAATGACTCATGGTACCTTCATAATTGAATGGACTGAAACTTCAATGAAAAAACTTAAATGAATTTTCATAGCTTAATATTAATTCATAGACTCCATCCTTTGCCAGCTAGCAGAATTATTGGCCCTTTGGTGTGGTTTCTGCATTTTGGTGACAAGCTATTTCCTAAAGACAGCGTTAAAACCACTCATTTGTTTTGTGCAAACAACATAACAGACCTGAAATCATATCAACTTTCAGTCACAGTTAAACTGACCTTCATTCAGACCAATGACCCAGAGGTGCAAGGCTCTGTGTCCAATTACATTTTTTACTTCAATTCCAATATTTTATTGGCATAACAATTCATATACATGTTGCCAAAGTAAATATATAAAGAACTCTGTGAATAAAACAGCAATTTTCAAGGTGACAATGGGATTTCCCACCATGATTTCTCATTTTCCATGTCTCTTCCCTCCTTGAATTAATGAAAAGTGATAATCATATTCTTAGCAGCTACTCTAAATTGATGCTTATATTCTCCCCAAGTGAGAATTCTCAACAAACCTTAGTCAATCCACATAAAGAATGACTAAATTTAAATCACCAGAAGCCAGACTTGTTCAAATACTGAGCAAAACTCATATCAAAGAATATACTAAAGTATATGTAGAATAAACATCCAAGATTTTAATGTAATGGTTCCTTACATCTATAAAAATAATGACACATTTGTATAATGTTTTAAGGATTATAAAGTACTTTCCTCAAAAATACTCGGTAAGGATGCCCATCAATTGGAGAGTGGCTGAATAAATTATGGTATATGAATATTATGGAATATTATTGCTCTGTAAGAAAGGACCAGCAGGACGATTTCAGAGAGGCCTGGGGGGACTTGCATGAACTGATGCTGAGTGAAACGAGCAGAACCAGGAGATCATCAAACACAGCAACAACAAGACTATATGATGATCAATTCTGATGGACATGGCTCTCTGCAACAAAGAATTGTCTCAAACCAGTTCCAATTGTTCTCTGAAGAAAACCACACACACCCAGAGAGAGGGAAATGAAATATGGACCACAACTTAACATTTTCATGATCTCTATTGACATTTGCTTGCATTGTGTTGCCTTTCTCTGATTCTTTTTTTTTTTTCTTGTAGATAGGATTTTTCTTGCATAACTTCTCAAGCATTTCAACATTATTAACATGTAGTGGACTTCCTGCCATCTAGGGGAGGGGAGGGGACTGGGGGTAAAATTTGTAATGGAAAGCTTTGTAAAGATCATTGTTGGGGGAACTACCCATACATATGTTATACAAATAAAAAGTTTTAATAAAAAAAATTTTAAAAAGAGGGAAAAAAATACTCGGGAAGGAAGGAAGTACAAGAATTATTATTTCCCTCTTGAAGAAACAAATTCTAGGGTTAAATCCAGAGTTATCAAAAGTTTCTAAGTATCTAATTTAGGATCTAAATTCAGATTTCTTGGGTTTACCTTTCTACTATGTCATTTTATTTCTATGAATAAATTATCTGAAGAAAAAATATTTATCCTACATATATACATATATATAAATATATACTTATATATCTCCTATAAGTTGGTCCCATGAGAAAGGGTACTGGAATACCTTCTTCCATTAAGGGCACCAGCTTAAGGACTCATGTGCAGATCAAGTTTCTTGCTGGGCTTCCTGACCACCAAAGAGAGAGATCAAGTTCTGTCTTGCTTCCCTTGGTTCTTGAAATCCATCTAATGGAGGTTGAATTATATTTTATATCTAGTGTCTTGTACAAAGGGAAATTCATATATAATATACATCAAAATTAGAATGACTATTTCCCCATACAAAAGAAATACTTAAGATGCAAAAGAAAACAACCATAAGCTTCAAAGTCATTTTTTATGGGTCTATTAATTGAACTATTCTTCCTGGTTCAATGACTAGTCTTCTTCAATTCTGATTCTTTACCTATTGGCATCATGAGGACCAAGGGATTTCTGCATCATCCCAAAATTCATCAGTACTGAATATGCAACTAATCAGGAATGTTCAGCTCAACTCTATGAATACTCCATCCCCACCCATATTCCAAAAAAAAATTGCTTTAATCCATTCCTACTTGTGATCTTAGCTTCTCTGTGGTTCACTTTCCTCAACTATAAAATGGTCAAATGTGGACCTAGATGACTGAAAAATTGCTTTACATTTCCAAATCCATCAAATGACCTCAGTCCAAATGCTAACTCTTCCCTGAAAAAGTTATTACTTTTCTCTAAGCCTCTATTTCCTTGTTGGTACAATAGGATGGGATGAGAGTTTGTGAACTAGATAATCTAAGGTTCCTTCCTACTCCAAACCTGTGGTCCTAAATAATAATAAGCTGAAATAACATCAAGACTTACAATAAAAGAAGTGTACTTCTGTTCATGTTCTATCATCTTAGAGGTACCTTGCCCAATTCAAGATGTGTATAATGTTTTTTTCTTTCTTATTTCCAAAATATTAGCAAAAAATGTTATTTATAGATTAAACTATTTAAATGTTAGAAAAAGTAACCTTTCAAAAAATATAGGTCACATCAACACAAAATGGATACGGGGAATAAGAAGAGAGGTAGGGAATGAGAGAAGCAAAAATATTAATAGCTATTTTGAAAATTCCCCATTAAAATAAAACACATAGCAACAACTTAGTAACTAGCTATTGGTTTTGAAAACATTTAAACAGGTTTTTATCTATTTTTTTTCTCCCAAAGTAGACAAGAGAATCACTGAAAAACATTTCCTTAATTCTCCTAGGAAGATTATAATAATTCTAATATTGAATATTTGTTAAAATTAAATGACCCAAAAGTCTCAGTGTCCTTTTCTATTAAAAGTTTAAACTATACTAAAACATTTGGCATACTCTATAAAGGTTTGTTTACTTGTTTGTTTCTTTGTAGTGTTGGTAGAGGTGCTGATTTTTGTTTTTGGTCTGGGTATGTTAGAATTTTTCATTTGTTTTGTTGTTTTAGTTGTAGTTTTAGTTTTGTTTTAAATAATTTGTTTAGTTTTATTTTGATAGAAGAAAAAAAATTTCCTGAAAATAGAATCTTTTAAAGGTGGTGGTTCCATTTTCTCTGAAGTACCACTAAACTCTTAGATCAATATTTTTCTAGGCTTTAATGTTTTTATTTTCTTCAGTTACACATAAAACGTTTTACATTTTCAAACTTTGAATTGCAGATTATTTCCCTTACCCCTCAGCCCCACCTACTATTAAGAAGGCAAATGTGAAGTTATACAAAACATTTCCATAAAAGTCATGTTGCAAAAAAAAAAAAAAAAAAAAAAAAAAAGGTCTCCCATCCCCCAATGTACCACCTTTCCCATTTGGCCAACTTTCCTTTTTTATGACATTTTTTTCATTAGATTTTTGTATTTCCTTTTGTACCACTTTCAATTCTCTTCCTAATTTTTCCTCTTACTTGATTTTCAAAATCCCTTTTCAGCTTTCTGGGACAAATTCTGATTTTTGTTAGATGACTTGAATTTAGGAGCATTGACTTTCTTATCTTCTTCTGAGTATGTTTTGATCTTCTTTGTCACCATTGTAACTTTCTATGCTCAGCACCTTTTTCTGTTGTGTATTCATTTTCCCAGCCTATTATTTGATTTTTAACTCTTTGTTAAAATAGGACTCTGTTTCCAGGGTGAAAGGTGCACTGTTCAAGCTTCAGAAGTTTTGTACAGCTGTTTTCAGAGATAATTCTAGGGACTTTAACTCAAGTTTCTTTTCTGCCCTGGAATGCTGAGAATGATCCCCACTCCACTGTGGCTTTAAGTTCTACTGTGCTAAAGCAACAGAATACTCTCTCAGTGTAAAGTAAAGAGAGCCCCCTCCTCTGTGGGCTGAGGCTTCAGGAAGCTGCTGCAGCTACTGCCTGCTCCTGATTTGCTGGTTAGCAAAGGCTCTCTTTTCCTAGTTGAGACAAAGTTTTTCTGCTGACTTTCCAAATCATCTTTGGTGTCTATGGACTGAGAAGTCTGGAAACCACTAGTGTTGTGCTGATTCAGTGGCCCTAAGGCATGTTCCTGCTTTGCTGCATTGGGGTCAGGGCTGAACTGGGCTGCACTGGTTTGGCCTGTGTCAGGACTACATGCTGGATTCCCACTATGGTGCCACAGATCTTTCCTGCTGACCTTCTAAGTTGTCTTCAGCTGTAAAATTGTTCAACTATATTTTTTGTGTTTCTGAGGATATGGAGCAGTTTGGGGAAGAACTCAGTGAGCCCCTGCCTTTACTCCACCATCTTTGATCTGCCTCAGATCAAGAATTTTGAAAAGAAAATGGATACTTTGATAACTGAATCCATTTAGTTTAAAATGACATAGGCTTTTATCAGTATGAAAATATTGTATAGTTAAAAGAGTTCTTAGAGATTGTGCACTCCAGCCCATTTAATGGAAACCCCAGAACAAAATATTAAGTAACTTACCAAAGGTACTACTAGTTCCAAGTGGTAGGGTGAGAATTGAAAACCAGGTGTAGAGATATGAAATCTAATACTGAGCTGCCATTTACGATAATTATCTTACAACCACGGTTGTATATGGTATGTACCCCAAAAGAGTGTTGGGGGCTTGCCCAGTGACTTTTGAACTAATATAGTTTTCAAGGAATTTGCTGCCCTAATGACCTGACATTTATGAATTTGATTAATGTGTTTTGTGGAGAATCAGATACTACTTTCCTATGATTTGTGGGCTTCCTTTTCCCCCCAAACTCAAGCCCTGTCACCTTCAGATACTATTAGCTTCTTCAAAACAGAAAATGTAAAGACCTGATCCCCTCCTTATTCTTGAAGCATTGGATCTTTTATCCCATTGTGGTGAACTTTCCCTCTATCCACTATACTTTGATTCAACTACACTTTTGAAAACCCTCTCTCCTGGTACTTTGTAATAACATTAAAAGAATTTATAAATCATGGTACCATTCACATGCTATTTCTCTTTCAAACCTCTTGTGGGGCATTTTTCTTTCATTTTCAACTCTCTTCATTTCTGTTTCCTTTTTTTGCACTTAATGCCTTTTTACTTAAAGTTATTTCATAACTTGAACTGGAAAGACCTCCACTGGAAACAGAATTGAGAGTTTGAATGTCAATTAAGATAATTAATACCAGACAGAATCCATTTCTTAATTATGGCCATGAAGAGTTAAAATAAATAACTACCAAAACTCCCACTCTAATAGCAGTTAAGAAGGGAGGGAGCTTTAAAGCTGAATTGTCCCCAGAGAGTAAGAAAAGGAAACCCTGTGAGTAGAAAACTGCTTGGAGACATGATTTTTCTGGAACAGTGATATTTATTGCTCATAGTCTCTCAAGTCAAACAAATTCACAAGAAAGTAGTAACAAACTAGGTGAAAGAACAACATACCAAATTCCCATCTATTTCCTGGCTATGGAAGTATGTATTATTCATAGGCAATGATGCAATTACATCAGGACCTGAAAAAATATTGTAAGATCCAGTGGCTCTTCTACAGAACTATCCTATTTGTAGAATGAGAGATGATCATTTCCATATAACTCCCTCCACTACCGCTGCTAAAAGTTCTGTGAACTAAGAATAGCTGACAGTGCTTACTAATTGACCCTTCAAATGGAAAGTTATCATCTTCAGTTTTTTACATACAAATCAGCATTTGGAAAAAGAATTAATTTTTCTTAAGGAAACAATTTGCCAAAGACATGCCATGTAGCTGAAATTCACTCCTTTTGCAGATGTACGAAAATAGCTCCCTCTGCCTACTGAACCCCAAAATAAGTTGTATTGAATTCATTTGAACACTTAAATTTTTAAAAGAAAAAAAACATCTCTTTTTTACAAAGACTCCAATTTACAAGATTTTCTCCTTTTTTTTAAAATAAAAGGGTGTAGAGAGAACTATCCATAGACATGTTTCCCTTTTAACAATACACTATTTAATAAATGTAGTTCATTGAATTCTTACCTTTATGACTAAATCATTACTTACTACTTTGTAGATTAGTTATTCAAGTTTTTTCCCCTTCCTTCAAAACCTTTTCCCTTTTCATACAGTGCTCCTTCTGTCTTGTTAGGTCTTGGGCAATAGCAGCAGTACTTATAAGTAGCACCTGCAGTTGAGGAATGAGGGAAGTAGGGAGGAGAGAAGGGTTCAATGAAAAGGAGCTATGTGTCCAGAGGTAAGGATGGAAATAAAGATAGTACGGGGACCCCATGATGGCCTTCTCTTTTTTCTAGGCTTCTCAGTGAACCTAACTCTTCTTTGGCATACAAATAGCTATGAGGAAAGTCTTCTGATTAAAACTAGCCTTGACTATGCCCGGCTTCAGCCTATTCAGCTTTCATGAATGCTGAATAAAACTTCTGAGCCCATTAGCTAAAGACCTACTTTTTTAATGTGTTCTCTCTCCCTCCCTCCCTCCCTCCCCCCCCCTTCCTCTCTCCCCCTCTTTTTTTTCTCTCCCCTCCCCCCCCCCCTCTCTCTCTCTCTCTCTCTCTCTCTCTCTCTCTCTCTCTCTCTCTCTCTCTTTCTCTCTCTCTCTCTCTCTCTGTTTTTCCATCCTTGTCTCTCTGTCTCTCTTTGTCTCTCTCTTTCTCTGTTTCTTTCTGTGTATCTCTCTGTCAGTCTCTCTGTCTTTCTTTTTTTAAAAATACATATTGCTTTATGAATCATGTTGGGAGAGAAAAATCAAAACAAAAAGGAAAAACCTTGGGAGAGAAAAAACCAGAAAAGAGAAGTGAGCATAGTATTTGTTAATTTACATTCAATTTTCACAGTTCTTTTTCTGGATGGCATATTCTATCCAAGTTTATTGGGATTGCCTAGGATCATTGAACCACTGAGAAGAACCAAGTCTTTCATAGGTGATCATCACACATTCTTGCTGCTGTTATGTGCAATATATTCCTGGTTCTGCTTGTTTCGCTCAGCATCGTTCATGTAAATCTTTCCAAGCTTTTCTAAAATCAATTTGTTCATGCTTTATAGAACCATAATATTCTATTATCCTCAAATACCACAATTTGTTCAACTATTCCCCAATTGATAGACATCTACTCATTTCCAATTCTTTGCTACCACAAAGGTACCACAAAAGGGTCCTTTTCCCTCCTTTATGGTTTCCTTGAGATACAGACCCAGTAGTATAACTTCTGGGTCAAAGGGTATGCACAGTTTGATAGCCCTTTGGGCATAGTTCCAAATTGTTCTCCAGAATAATTGGATTATTTCATAAGTCCACCAACAATACATTAGTGTCCCAGTTTTCCCATATCCCCTCCAACATTTATCATTATCTTTTCCTGTCTTCTTATCTAATCTGAGTCTTTCTCTGTTTTTCTCTGTCACTGTTTCTCTGTCTCTCACTTTCTATCCATATCTCTCTTTCTCTCTGATTTTATCTCTCTTCTCATGTCATCTCATTCTGTCTCTCTTTCTCTGTCTCACTTTCTGTCTCTGTCTCTCTGTCTTCATTTATTTAACTCTGTCTCTGTATCTCTCGCTGTGCCTCTTTTTATCTCTCTTTCTCTCTGTCTCTGTCTCTTTTTCCCTCTCTGGAAAGACTATAGGAACTTTTAGGAATGTTATGCCCAAATATTATTTTATCTTTCCATTACACCACTATATGCATATACACAACACACACACACACACACACACACACACACACACACACACACACACACAATTTTAAATAAGGAGCAGAAGCATACTGGCCAACTATCTAATCAATGAAGATATACAAAGCAATTTCCAGTCAAGATTGTCCTAACAGTGAAGAAGACTCTAGCCCCCAAGTATTCTAGATTGGTTTAATCTAACATAGGAAAAAGCTGAACTATGCAAATACATATTTGCTACCAATATACTCCTTCCTTCTCACACAATTTGAAAAGGAAAAGAAAATTACATGAAATTTTCTTTGATTGCAGAGGAAAACAGGAACACAGGAATAAAAATATTGGTTCAACAGAACAGAATTAATCAGTTCAACTAAAAGAAGCCTTTTCTTTTGTCCCTTCCCCCCACACACACACACATACACTTAACAAAGATATGTCTATTCTCATCCTAAATTGATGCAAATTCCCCAAGTGTGCTTGACATATTTAATTCATAATATTATTTGTGACTAACATTGATTTCATAGCACAAAAGGAAATTAAACATCCAATTTATCTGATATAGAAGAGGCTGTAGCTAATTAGAATAATATGTGTGCCTTCATTTTCTATTTTGTAATGCAGTCAAGATCAACTGCAGGATATAATATTCTATAATGACTTGATTAGTTAAATATTCTGACACGTTTGCTTAGCAATAATATTTGTTTAAGTTCTGTGAAACTTGTGTCAGTTTGAATGTTTTCACCTATAAAGTCTGACTTAGAGGCAGTGCTTAAAATTCTCTCATTAGAATTTATACTTTGCCTAATATTTTGTGTACTTAATACATAATCAGGCCAACAGGATGCTAAAGGTGTTTCTCAACTTTGAGAATACATATATCCTTGAGAGATGAAACAGAGGAATGTAAAATAAATCTTTGTATGTCAGACCATTTCCCCACCATGGACTCTCATGCTACAATAGGAGATGTGCTATTCTGAGGAAATTTTTATCCTTAATCTGTAATTTCAATTATGTTTAAGATAATAAAAATCTTTTAAAATCGATATCTCAAAGAAGAAAGCATTCTTTTCAGATAAATTATTGAGTAATATTAAAAAAATTATTATCTTGTATTCTTTTTAAATTTGTCATGATACCTTAAATATAAAAAAGTAAGAATCAGGATAGTTTAAATAAATAGAATATACTAAACTTAAGTGACCCAGTTTCTATCACAAGATAATATATTTAAGATAGAAATGGATCTCAGTGTTCATCTTACCCATTCATTTTGTTGAAGAAGACACAGACCAAAAGAGGTTAAATTATTAGTTCAATGCCCTACAGAGTAACTGATAGAACTGAGATGTAACACAAGTTCTATGATTCCAGATTTACTCTACTTCCCACTAGTATTATCATCATCATGAGTATAAAGCTGAAAGACGTTCTTAGAGAGCAACCAGAAAACTTAAATTTGGTTCTCTGGTACTGCATTGGGCATAAAAGAATGGGGCTAGACAGCAGAGGCAGCATTGATTAATGAAATCATGCCTGCAATATTTACTAACAGGTGTTTATGGGAAAGTCGTTTAATCCTTTGAATTTAACTTTCCTTATCTGTAATATAGGGATTATTATCTGCTTTCTACCTTATAGAATTATTGAGAAGAAAGTCCTTTTCAGACCTTAAAACTATCTATCTATCTATCAATCTATCTATCTATGATTTTTGCTTGTTTTTTATTTATTTTGAAAGCCACGGTAGTATAGGGAATTGAGGAGTAAGGCAGATATAGAGTCAAATCTTGTCTCCTTTATTAATTAACTCAGTGATGATACTTACATCATAAATTCTGAAGTTTCAATTTTCTTCTCTTTACTACCTGTAGTATTCATAAGGCTTAATATGATAATCTGAGAAATGTGTTTTGTAAACTTTAAGCACTGCATGAAGGAGAGGGTGAAAATAAAAGAAGCGAAGAGAAAAGAAGAAAAGAGAAGAGAAGAAAGGATAGTTCTGAGAGACTGACATAGATGAATAAGTGAATGGAGAAAAAGTTGCTAATTATAACTGCCCTCCCACCTTTCAAATCTTCCATGAATCCAAGTTCCTCAGTGAAATAAATTTCAAATCTTCTGGGAAAACTTTATAGTCTTTTAGAAGATGACCATTTTAAGACTGTGACAATTTTTTAAAAAGAAAGCAATGCACTCAAATAATGTTGATAAAATTGCAAATCAGTCAATCTTTTGGGAGGGCAAACTAGAAGGATGTTGTGGGTTTTTTCAGTTGTATCCAACTCTTCTAGAAAGATCCCATTTGGGGTTTTCTTGGCAAAGATACTAGAATGGTTTGTTATTTTCTTTTTCAGCTCATTTTGCAGATAAGGAAACTGAGGTAAACAAGAATAAATGACTTGCCTAGAGTCACACAGCTAGTAAGTGACTGAGGCTATATTTGAATTCAGGAAGATGAGTCTTTCTGACTCCAGGCCCAGCACTCTAGCTATATCATCCAGCTGTTTATAGAAGTAAAGAACATGAATCAAAAAATGAGCATAATTTTTGAACAAGTAATTCCATTATTAGAGATAGATCTAAGTACTACTATGAAGTGGAAATGAATGCAGCAACATTATTTGCAATTTTAAAGAATAAAAAAAGGAAAACAACTTAATGTCTAATGATGAGTGAATAGCTAAATAAAATATATCAATGCAAAGAAATGCTGGGATACATTTACCAATCATAAATATGAATAATGTATAGAAATTTCAAAAGAGATATGAAAAAGTATGAAGTAAAGGAAGTAGAAAATTTGTTTTATGTAAAAAATGATTGGGAATATGGGCAGCATAATCAGTAAGTGATTATAAATGTCTTATACTTACAAATTCATTTTAGATATAGTAAAGAAATATAAATTTAATTGATTTTGTTGCTTAAAGTTAAGGACATAATAAATTACCTTAAAATTGAAAAGAGGTCAAGTGCTTTATTCTTGGCAGAAATTATCGAAAATCTAAGGATTTTTTTTCCCCTTTTGGGATTTCCTTTTAAGGAATCAGTTCATCTTGTATGCAATGGTAAAATACACACAAATTCCTACCTCATTCAGAAAGCTGGCATGATGTTTAGCTCTCTTGTTTAATCTCTGTTCCTAAACAATTTGGGGAAACTGTTAACTCTTGGCAAAAAATAGATTCACCTAGGCTAAAGAGGAAAGAAACAAAAGAGGAAAAGACAGGTCACCAACTATTATTTATTAAGCGCTTGATTTCTTTCAGTGATTTGGAGATACAAAGAAGAGCAAAAACAGTTATTCAAAATGCAATAATATATGAATAAAATGAAGAATACCATACTTACTAAAACATGAAATAACTGGTTAAATTGTGGGGAATGTTGTCATTAAAACATAGGCAAAGCAATACAAGCATTCTATAAAATAATTATTTAGTTATAGAAATATAGAAATAGCTTTTTACTGAATTCTTTATATGAAATATTGAAATATAATTAAGTTTAATAAACAACAAAAATAATTCTAGGATTTTTTGATGAAGAATAATCCAATTGAACATGTATTTCTTGAAGTCAAAATATTTTTTGAGGAACAAGTTAAATTTGAGGTCTTTCAGTTTGAAAGAAAACAATGATATTAAAGAAGGAAGGTACTTATGAAATTTGAATATACTGTTAGTTTTCTGTTTCTCTCAAGATCCCTACCAAAGGAAAATTTTCCTGGTGGCTTAAACATATTAATTTATAGGATTGCTAAATGAGAATGTGACTCATTACTGGACTTTTCCTCCTACTCAACTCCTCTGTGAGGTAAGTGCAAAGTTATGAGATTTTTGTTTGATAAATAAAGTTATAGGTAATTTAAATCATCTATTCAGGCATGCTTCTTGCAGGTCTGTTCACTCTTAAGTTATTGCACTTATGATTCTTGGTGGTTTTCAATAAAACTGTGGTGACTTTAATCAGGCTAATAAAAAGTTTTAGGGTAGCCTCAAAGTCTTAGGCAATATTCCTTCTCTCAATAAAGCATACCCTAACATTTAAAGTTGTGACAAGTAGTAGGCATGAGAGCTGTGCCATTCTGTAACATAAACTGTTAACCAGATCGGGGTGAAAAACTCAGCACAGCTTGTCAGTTGGACATGTGCCAGAATCACTTCCCTGGCATTCACACAAGTTAACTGAGCTTATGTATTCAATTTGTCTCAGACCTACAGATATGGCTAAGAGCATACTGATATTCAGAAACTTCATGAAATTTTGTATAGTTGATCCATTCACTGTGGCATTCTTCAGTGTTTAGCAGTTCCCCAGTTGTTGTGAATATGTCCTAATGAAAAAATCAGCCCCAATTAATTCCATTTATCTATCACATGTAGGTAGGGAATGTTATTACCACACCTAAGTCTACAAATGGGAAAATTATCCAAGAACTTTTTTTTGACACTGCTTACCTTAGAGATTTATTCCCCCTCAGGAACAGTCAATATTTGCTCTCCCCTTTTTAATGTCAACATCACACATTGTAAAATGTCATTTATATAAAGACTTCTTTAAAGAAAATAACTTTAGGGTAGCTTGCCATGAAAAAGAACTGTTGAGCTTTCAAAAATATCTTTCTGTTTTCAAAATATTTAGATAGATGATAGATACATAGATGACAAGACATCTTCATGTTTTGAGAGAATAGAGGGATTTCTTACCCTTATCTGACTTATCATTATGTCTTGAGCAACTTGATTCTTTAGAAGCTATATCCCAACCTTAAAGGTATCCTTATAATGTAGTATGGGGTATGATTTTTGAACCTCTGATGTCTCCCTTTCCCATTCACAGGCTTCATGTGAAAGGGTTGAGTTTGAAGATACATATTAAAGTTTTTTGGAGAAGAGGGTTGGGATTTTTTCTCTGCCATCTTGCTTTTTTGTTTTCTTTTGTTTTTAATGGTTGCTCCCTTTCTAGTTGGGAATTGATCTGGGCCTTGAGTTTCTGATTTTCATCTTGTTGCAACTGAAACTGGTTATCTCTGAAGAGAAGCAGAGATCTACTGCCACCTAATGGCATTTATGGTCTATAGCAAACGTGAATGAATTTGAACACTGGAAAGCACAAAAACTCTTAAGATATAATCCAGCCATTGAGCAGAAATCAGGCTAACACTGATGGTCCACAGATTGCTATTCTAATGTTCTAAAACAATAATAAATAAATAATAACAAAACCCATGAGAGTTTCTAAATTTTCATGAACTTCCTCTAAATCTTTTTTATTTTGTAAATGTTAGTTGGTAAACACATTTTAGAGAACAAATAAACATATTTCATTTTTTTCCTGTTGAGGGTAAAGTGAAGGAAATAAAATATTAAATCAATCTATTAATCAAAAATAAAATTATGTCTTAAACATCATTTAAATGAGATATAATAATAGTAATAAAACAG
This sequence comes from Myrmecobius fasciatus, assembly GCA_023553655.1. Taxonomy (NCBI): domain Eukaryota; kingdom Metazoa; phylum Chordata; class Mammalia; order Dasyuromorphia; family Myrmecobiidae; genus Myrmecobius; species Myrmecobius fasciatus. The sequence continues at coordinate 549,808 of JAJPUD010000600.1, read as the reverse complement.
TTGCTTATGTTAATTCAGGTTATAAATGAATTCTTTACAACATATACTTTATATAATATGTTGAAAGGATTATTATTATTCTTGATAACAGTCTCTGAAAATTCATATATATATATTTTTTTTTTCAAAAACAACTGACATTTTCTATCCTATCCAGGCAATAGTTATACAAATTCCTACACAATTTTGCTGTTTCTGAAATTAACCTATTGTCTAAAGGTAGAAAAAAATAGAACAGAATACCATTAACTCATTTTGTCCATTTTTACCAATCCATCTAAATTAATTCATGATTTATTCAGGGATAGATGAATAGTTACCTTATATTGTCCCAGTTCATAGTACAATAATCCAATTATCCTGGAATGTAGATATTCCAATTTAGGTCACCAAACATTTGTTAAGTACTTACTACATGAAAATCACTGTTCTAGAAACTGCTAATATCAAAACATAATGGCCTACCTTCAAAGAATTTATGCATCATCTGTGTCAGCATATACAATGTGTAAAGAAAAGAAGAAACAAAAGAAATTCTCTGGATGATATATTACTCTACCCCTAACACAAAACAGAAGACAACCACCACATTTATCCCTGCTCCAACTTTAATGGCTCTCTGATATTCATGCATCTAGGTATTCCCTCCAGTGGTACAGATTTTAACTCACCAATGTCTTCCCATTTTTTTGACCTTTATCCATGTCTTCTCATATGTGCTCCACAGTATATATTAAGTGTATTAGGGGTCTTCTTAGGTCTTTTCTCCCTTCATTCTTCAAGTACCAGTATAGCATCAGAGCTATCTATTGATTATTCTTTGGTCTCTATACCTAGTTAGTTCACATCTTTTTCTAACAACATATTTCTTGGATTTCTCTTTTAGCCACTTTTTATATTTAAATCATCAATGAACAAATGTCCACAACTTTTAATAATCATTATATATCTCTCCATTCACATCTGAACTACCTGGGAATTATAATTTTTGAATCTTATACTGTTGCATGATTTGTGGTCATATATTACTAGAAGAAGATTAGTGTTAAATGAGAATTTTAAAAATTATTTATTATAAAAAGTTAATTACTTTGGAGACAGTGGGTAGAAAGAAAGCTGTCCTTAGTCTCCAGAAATGGGTTCAAAGCTTTAACATATGCTACATATTATGAACATGAAAAAATCACTTAACCTTCAGTGTCCCCAAACAATTCTCCAAGACTATTAGATATGGAGAAGATATCGTTCTGCCCATTTTGTGTTCCCCACATCACTGAAATTACAGGTATAGATCAAAGTTAATATTAAGACTGTAAGTTTTTTTCCTAGTGTGATATTGGGACAGATATGCCATAAACAAAATTATGTAATCTCTTACCTTTGATTTCTTCATTCATAAAATGGGGATTCTTTTTTAAAATTATTATTGAATAATACTAAGAATGAATGAGTGTCTTACAAGTTAAAACTTCATGAAAGACAGCCTATAACTTTAAATGTGCTACATTGTTTCTAAAACTGGAGGGAAACATGTTACTCTGAAAACAGAAAACAGTAACAGAAGAGTGATTCCTTTTGTTTTGAAAGCAGACACATGTTTGATTTAAAGCCTGATACAGTAACTTGCCCCTTTTTTACTCCTATAAGAAATAGGCAGGCGGTTGCAAGAATATATTGCATGTCACCAGATTTCCACAATCTGACGTTTTCTAACTCATTATATTTCACATTGAATATGTATCATTTCTCCAACCCTGGGGAATGCAAAGTCCAAATATAGTTAAGTTGTTTATTATTTAAATTAATTTAATTACCAAAAATAACATTGTACACACATGTTTGAAAATACCATGCTATAAAACTAAATCTTGAGTAATTGTTAAATTTCTTGCAGACCTCCTTCTAGGAAGTACTGTTTTTCTTTAGAAGTGAGAACACTATTTTATCCGTCAGTGGAAAGTTTACACATTGTATTTCTTCTTTCATATGCTGTTAGACATGAGGCATTCTCATTTCACCCTTTCTTCAGAAGGCAAAAGACCCATCTGGCAATATTCTGCAGATCGGCATTTCTTAAGAGGAATGAGATTTAAGTAGTGGTTTTGTTGAAGGCAATGAGAGTGTGGCATATGAACCCTGGTTACAGAATTATGCATAATGCTGTTATAAATGGGATTTCCTATACTTGCCATGTCAAAGATATAGCCATTTTCTATCAGAAAAAAAAAACTGTAAGCAAGGGGAGTATGTAATATAAAGGGGGGAAAACCTTTAGTCATTACTATAAAGATATTCACATAAGTACACTCCTGCTCTAGTCTAAGGAATTTAGCTAAACTCTTTTCTTTGAGTTATTTGTACACTGGCAGCTATGGAAAAGCATCTCTTTAGAATTAGCACCTAGCACCCAGAAAATGCTGAATATATACTTGTTATTTGACTGACTAGAATGTTACTGGACTCACAGAGATAATTAAGAATTTCAACTATCAGGCAATAGTATCTATAAAATTGTGCAGAGAAAATATGGGAAAGAGAGGGAGGAATCAATAAATCATGAGAACAAAATAAAAATCGGAGAGTTAGATTTCTTTCCCTTGCCTTGTCAAGGAATACTTTAATATCTTCAAAAAACTATTGTTGGGTAACTGAATGCAACTCGCATTGTATTCCTTTCTGTGGGAAGAATTTTCTAGTCATTTTTTGCTCATACCCATTCAAAAAATATCAGAGATTGGGAAGATCTGCATATATTTACGAGGGACCTTCAAAAGTCTATCAACCAATTCCCTCATTTTGCAAAAGAGAAAATCTAGAGCAGTTAGGTGATATGCCCAAAGTCAAATAGGGAATAAGTAACAGAACTAGCTTTGAAGTCAGATCCTCTGATCCCAAATCTAGTGTTATTTCCAACATAATATACTGTCTTGGCATCTTTCTGAGATTAATGAATATGAATTTATTTACTTAGTGTAAGTCACTATAATATCCTATGATACATGCCATGATTTAAGCCCACTTTAATCCTTAAAAAAGTCACTTTGTTCCCAAACCAGGACTTTGTTGAATTTGAATCAAATGGCAGCAAAAGAAATTTTTTGAATCTTATTCACTAGGTACAATACTAGATGTTGTGCAAGGAACAAAACAGATGCTTTCAATCTTTCCACTCCTTCACATACTCCATATGCATATTTGAGTAATGTATGATATATTGGATAGGAAGCTGACCTTGGGGTCAGGAAGACTGATTTCAAGTCCAGTTTTTGTCACATAGGAAAAAATAAAACATAACTTATTGGTAACCCTTGCCAATTATCTAAAGAAACACAAGAGTTGCCTATTCACAATAGTTTGAACCAAATGGATTAGATTTTTAAGACCTATTTGTTTGAGAGGTAAAGGCATGTAGTGTATTGAATGTTGGACTTAATTCAAATTCTGCCTCAAATACTTGTCATCTGTGTTACCCTACACAAGTCACTTAACTTCTGAGCAACCCTTTCCTCATCTATAAAATGGGAATGATAATACCTTAAGTATTTGCTTCATAGTATTGCTGTGAGAATCAAATGAGATTTTACACATACACACATACACACCATATGTTCACAATATATATGAATTATATAATATTTATGTATATATCCTTAATCCTTAAAGAACTTAAAAATGAAAGTTATTATCTTAGAATCGTGGAGCTAGAGGGGAACATTTAGTTTAATTCATTCTTTTATTTTTTATATATAGCTTAAATGCATAATGAGATTTCCCAAGTTCTCAGAAACAGGCAATGTCAGAAATGAGAACTAAGTGAACGTCTCCATGTCCAACCTAGGAGACTTAGTGATAGAGAGCTGGACCTAGAATCAGGAAGAATAACTAGTCTTCCTAAGTTTAAATCCATATTCAGTCACTTGCTAGTTGTGTGATTCTAGGCAAGTCACTTAATCCTATTTGCCTCAGTTTCCCCATCTTTAAAATAACTAGAAAAAGAAATGGCAAACCACACCAGAATCTTTGCCAAGAACAGATCACAAAGAGTTGTTCACATGAACAAACAAAATGGCTGGACAACTTCTTGCTCAGTGCTTTATCCTCAGTAGTATACTTTTATAAATTCCAACTAGAGATTGGAGACACCTTTTAGTAGTTAACATTGTTCATTTTGGCAGTTTGGTGGCATGATAGATAGAGTACTAGACTTGGAGTAAGGAAGACTTCAAAGCAAATCTGACCTGAGACACTTTCTAGCTGTGTGATACAGCTCAAGTCTGTTAATTTCTGTCTGCCTCAGTCTCTTCATATAAAACATACATGATATATATATATATATATAGGAAAAAATAAAACATAGGAATAATGAGGGCACATTTTTGGCAAGATTGTATAAAAATAAAAAGATATAATATATATAATGTGCATTGCAAGCATTACAAGTGCTAAGACAGTGCTAAAAATAATTATTATCACTATCATTATTATTTTACCATGTCACCCTTGATATGGTTACCCTTGATAAAATATAAGATATTTGAGCATAGGGACTGTCACATTTTCTCTTTGTACTCTCAGAGCCTAACACAATACATATCATACAGCAGACATTTTTTAAAAATGTTTTGTGATTGTTTTTTATTTGAGTGTTTTTGACTAAACTAAGACTTAGTTTTCCTATTTCTAAAATAAGAGTCTAACAATGTTTGCCTACTTAAATGATATTGGTTATGTGTGAATAAGAAGTTATTTTCATATTTACTTGATCTTTGTAGCTTCCAAAAAAAGTTGTTTGTTTTTTAATCTCAATATTATTAGCCTATAGGAAGGAAAAGATATTGTTAAATATAAAGCAGAGAAGGAACCTTTGCTCTTCAGGAGATGTTTTTTAGTTTGGAAAATTTTCCCTGAATTTTCAGAAAGAAAAAATTTGCAAAGTGGAAATAAATCTTTCAAAAAGGATGGGATTATTCTCATATGAAAACACTGTCACCCAGAATCATGAATATCAACTTATTCCCAGACAAAGTAAGCATTGTTTCTGTCATATGTTCACATTGTGTGTGTATCATACAATAGGTACAAAGTTTTTTTTTAACTTTTGAGACAGCATGGTTTACCAAGGAAGTTATGAGAAAATGTGTGTGTTGGGGATAGTGGTGGAGAAGATAAACATTAAATTTATTTCTGGAAGAAACAAAATTCTATCTAACCATAAGTTTTTAACCTTTTTTGTTGTTGTTTCATGGACGTCTTTAGCAGTCTAGTTAAACCTATGGAGTCTTTCTCAGAATGATGTTTTATATGCATACAATATGTTAAAGGATACATTCAATTTCAGTTTGAGGTTAGTAAAAATAAATGTATTTTCCCATCCAACTATCAAAGGTTTATATAACCTAAATTAAGAATATTTGATCTAGTCTGATCCTTTACCTGATTTCACAGATGAAGAAATTTAGTTCCCAAATGCTTAAATGACTTAGATAAGATAGCAGAGAGAATATATCAGAGGCATGATTTGAACCTGGACTCTCTACTGTGAGAACCAAGTGGTTTTTCTTACTATTCTACAAGTATAACTAGCACTCAAGAGAAAAATTAAAAATATAAATTAGGAAACTTTTTAATTTTTCCTTTAAAATTATGTACTAGAGTAAGTGACATAAACACATCCACAATCATCTTAGCAATGAAAATTAATGTCATCAAAAAATCAAGCTCTACATAAAGTATATGAGAGTAGCTCCCATGCTAAATAATAACAATAATTAACATTTATATAGCACTTATTATGTATCAAACATTATGTGAAGCACTGTACAATTTACAATCAGTTGATCCTCACAACAACCCTGAAAAGTTATTATTATTCCATTTTATAGATGAGGAAACCGAGGCAAATAAAAGTTAAACAATTTGTCCAGGGTCACTCATATAGCTAAAAATTATCTAAAGCAGCATTTCAGCTCATCTTCCCTACACCAGACAGACCCAGCACTTCATGCATTGTACCACTTAGCTATCCTTTGCAATAACTCTGTGAAGCAGGTCATACAAGTATTGTCATTCCATCATATAGCTAACAAAGAACTATGTCTCAAAGATCTGACCAAGGTCATAGTGACTAGTAAATACAGGAACAAGCACCTGGATCCAGACTTTCTAAATCTAGTACCATTTCTTTCCATTCCACAACATTCTTCCTAAAATTAAATATTCTAGAATATGAAATGATAATAAAATAATATAGGATTGACACAGCTAAATTTGGACACATCTGGTAGCTTATTTTAAATAATCATGAAATCATAGCTCCATCAAAGTATCTTACATGAAAAAATAAGCTATAAAAGGAAAACAACTATGTCTCCCGAGTTTTTTTTTTTTCCTACACAAATAAAGAAAATCATCCAAAATTAATTCAAAGGGCATTCAGGAGTCTTTAGTGTTTAGTGAAATGGAGAATGGAAATATTGGGCAATGCAAACTGTTGGGGGAGAGTGTGGACAGAAAGGAAATGTGTTACACATGTTGTGGTAATGCCCCAAGGCCATCTATGTAAGAAAATAAGTATTGAAGCTGTATAGTGAAACACTGGGGGTTAATAACTGCAGAATGATTCTAAAGCAGTGCTTAGTAGAGGTTTGCTAGAGAAAAATGACCTCCAAAGTGTTAGATTTTGTATGGGCTATAGGCAAGGAAATGGGAAAATTGCCATGGGAAAATAAGTGAAAGGGCTCTCTGACCTCAGGTTACTAAATACCTTTGAGAAAGTTTCGTACTGCATGCCTTGATTTCACCTTGTCACAAAGCTGTGATGAAAACAATTGTGATTAAGCCAATAAGGTATTCTGAGTTTTGTGATTCCTGTAGTGTGTATACCCATAAGTATTTCTTCTAAGATAATTTTTAAGAGTTCGGTGAACTTTTTTTTATTATTGTTTTTGATTTGGAAGGGCGGGGTATGCTTTATTTTGTTTGGGGATTTTGCTTTCTTGATATTTACATTCCAAGTGACTGCTTCTGTTGGACCAAAACTGTATAAATAATGGACTGATAAACATGAATTGTATTTTCTCCAAGAATTGAATTTTAATCAATTTCATAAAGATTTCTTTATTTGTTTTAAATATGGACAGTATTTTGAGGGAAGTAAGAAAGATGGTTACTTGTTCATTTTGCCTTAGAAACATTTTAATAGTAATTCAAAAGTAGAAGAGAAATTCCCATCCCACTTGGTCCATTTTAATTTTAGATTGTATAAGATTTTTTTCACTTTTAAGTCTCAAGATGAGAGGTCAAATGAAACAGATCTTTCTTCCACTTAGTATCACAGATTTAGAAATAGAAAGGTCATAAGAAGGCCTCATAATTTTTTTCTTTTTTCTTTATTTATTTGTGACATTTTGAGTTCTGAACTGTCTCTCTGCCTCCTTCCCAATCCCACACTAGAGAAAGCCAATATTACACACACACACACACACACACACACACACACACACACACACACACAAATCATGCAATAAATATTTCTATATATCAATTCTTACTCTAGTGATGAATGGTATTTCTCTTCATGGGTCCTTTGTAGTTGATCTGAATATTCATATTAAAGAATAGTTTAGCCATTCACAGTTAGTTTTCAAACATTAAAGATATGTGATATTCTCTTGGTTTAATCATTTTTGTTTCATTCATAATTATTTGATGTGTTTTCCCTTGTTTTTCAAAAAATAAAAAGCAGCAACAACAGTAACAACAAAAATACTTCCCTACAGCATAGTATTATACTATCACAATCATATCACAGCTTATTCAGTAATGCCATAAATGATGATTTTTTAGCATTAATTTTTTTCAGTCTTGTCTGAGTTTTAGTGATCCCGTTTGCATTTTTCTTGCAAAGACTGCCATTTCCTTCTCTAGCTAATTTTATAGATGAGGAAATTGAGGCAGAGAGAAGTGACTTGCCAGTGTTACATAGTTAGTAAGTGTATGAGGCCAGATTTAAACTCAGAAAGATGAGTTTTCTTGATTCCTTCCAAGCCCCACATTCTCTCCACTAAGCTATCTAGCTGCCATAGATATTACCTCAGTTTCTAGCTGTTAGGCACTGCAAAGAAAGCTGCTAAAAATATTTTAGGACACATGGGCTCTTTACCTTTTTCCTTGATTACATTGGGAAACAGACTTATTAGTGGTATATGTGGGTCAAAGGGTATATAATTTTTTAATAATTATTTTTATAACTCTTTAGACAAAATTCCACATTTCTCTTCAAATTTATTGGATCAATTCACAGTAATACCAACAGTATGTTAGTGCCACAATTTTCCACATTATTCCAATATTTGTCATTTTCTTTTCTATGATTTTAGCCAGTCTTATAGATGTGATACCACATTTCAAAACTGCTTTAATTTGTATTTTTTAATCAACAATAATATAAAGCATTATTTCATAGAGGACATGGAATTAAGTTTCAACTTTGTAGTGGAGGCAGCAAGGATATTGATGTCTTTATAATTTCAGACTTAGAATCAGATCTGAAATGAGTGAACAAAAGAGACAAAGAAAAGAAATGAAGTTATTAAGGAAAATTGAGGACGTGAAAGTCTAACTATGCCCAAGAATATGGACTGGAAGTCTTTGACACCAAGAATAAGAGTTAAGGAAATACTTATTTTTTTTATTAAAGCTTTTTATTTGTATAACATACGTATGAGTAGTTCCCCAACAATGATCTTTACAAAGCTTTCCATTACATATTTCACCCCCAGTCCCCTCCCCTCCCCTAGATGGCCGGAAGTCCACTACATGTTAATAATGTTGAAATGCTTGAGAAGTTATGCAAGAAACATCCTATCTACAAGAAAAAAAAGAATCAGAGAAAGGCAACACAATGCAAGCAAATGTCAATAAAGATCATGAAAATGTAACGTTGTGGACAATATTTCATTTCCCTCTCTCTGGGTGTATATGGTTTTCTTCAGAGAACAATTGGAACTGGTTTGAGACAATTCTTTGTTGCAGAGCCATGTCCATCAGAATTGATCATCATGTAATACTGTTGTTGCTGTGTATGATGATCTCCTGGTTCTGCTCGTTTCACTCAGCATCAGTTCATGCAAGTCCCTCCAGGCCTCTCTGAAATCGTCCTGCTGGTCGTTTCTTACAGAGCAATAATATTCCATAATATTCATATACCATAATTTATTCAGCCACTCTCCAATTGATGGGCATCCCTTCAGTTTCCAGTTTCTAGCCACTACAAAAAGGGCTGCCACAAACATTCTTGCACATGTGGGTCCCTTTCCCTCCTCTAAGATCTCTTTGGGATACAGGCCCAGTAGAAACACTGCTGGGTCAAAGGGTATGCACAGTTTGACAACTTTTTGAGCATAGCTCCAAATTGCTCTCCAGAATGGTTGGATCAGTTCACAGTTCCACCAACAATGTATTAGTGTCCCAGTTTTCCCACATCCCCTCCAACATTCATTGTTATCTTTCCCTGTCATTTTAGCCAATCTGACAGGTGTGTAGTGGTACCTCAGAGTTGTCTTAATTTGCATTTCTCTGATCAATAGTGATTTGGAGCAACTTTTCATATGACTAGAGATGGTTTTAATTTCATCATCTGAAAATTGTCTGTTCATATCCCTTGACCACTTATCTATTGAAGAGTGGCTTGAATTCTTATATATATGAGATAATTCTCTATATATTTTAGAAATGAGGCCTTTATCATAACCATTAAATGTAAAGATGATTTCCCAGTTTGATGCTTCCCTCCTAATCTTGTCTGTATTTGTTTTGTTTGTACAGAAACTTTTTAACTTAATATAATCAAAATTATCCATCTGGTGTTCAATTAGGAGTTCCAGGTCTTCTTTGGACATAAATTTATTCCATCTCCACAGGTCTGAGAGATAAACTATATTACGTTCCTCTAACTTGCTTACAAAGTCCCTCTTTATATCTAGATCATGAACCCATTTAGATCTTATCTTGGTATGTGGTGTTAGGTATGGGTCAAGCCCTAATTTCTTCCACACTAGTTTCCAATTTTCCCAGCAGTTTTTGCTGAATAGTGAGTATTTATCCCAAAAGCTGGGGTCTTTGGGTTTATCGAATACTAGATTGTTAAGGTTATTGCCTAGATAGTCCTTATATCCTATCCTGTGCCACTGATCGACTGCTGTATTTCTTAGCCAGTACCAAACAGTTTTGATGACCACTGCTTTATAATATAGTTTTAGATCTGGTACAGCAAGGCCACCTTCATCTGCCTTTTTTTCATTAATCCCCTTGAAATCCTTGACCTTTTGTTCTTCCAAATGAACTTTG
>JAJPUD010000600.1:514253-534074 GCA_023553655.1 Myrmecobius fasciatus | reverse complement strand
TTGATTTTCCTCTTTCCTTTTTCTTATCAAATTAACTAAAGGCTTATCTATTTTGTTAGTTTTTTCATAGAACCAACTCTTAGTTTTATTCATTAATTCAATAGTTTTCTTATTTTCAATTTTATTAATTTCTCCTTTTACTTTTAGAATTTCCAATTTGGTATTTAATTGAGGGTTTTTAATTTGTTCTTTTTCTAGTTTTTTAATAATAAGCCCAATTCGTTGATCTTTTCTTTCTCTATTTTATGCAAGTAAGCATCTAGAGATATAAAATTGCCCCTTATAACCACTTTAGCCGTATCCCACAAATTTTGGTATGTTGTCTCCTTATTGTCATTCTTCTGGATGAAATTATTGATTGTGTCTATAATTTGCTCTTTCACCCATTCATTCTTCAGGATTAGATTATTTAATTTCCAATTACCTTTTGGTTTATTTTCTCCTGGCCTTATATTGCATGTTATTTTTATTGCATCATGATCTGAAAAGGATGCATTTACTATTTCTGCCTTTCTGCATTTGATTTTGAGGTTTTTATGCCCTAACACATGGTCAATTTTTGTATAGGTTCCATGGACTGCTGAGAAAAAAGTAAACTCCCTACTGTCTCCATTCAACTTTCTCCATAAATCTATCATACCTAACTTTTCTAACAATTGATTTATCTCCCTAGTTTCTTTCTTGTTTATTTTGTGGTTTGATTTATCTAATTCTGAGAGAGCAAGGTTGAGATCCCCCACTAGTATCGTTTGGCTGTCTATTTCTTCTTGCATCTCTCTTAATTTCTCCCCTAGGAATTTGTGTGCTATTGCACTTGGTGCATATATATTTAGTATAGATATTGCTACATTATCTATGGTACCCTTTAATAAAATATAGTTTCCTTCCTTATCTCTTTTGATTAGATCTATCTTGGCTTTTACTTGATCTGAGATAAGGATTGCTACCCCTGCTTTCTTTTGTTCACCTGAAGCATAATATTTTCTGCTCCAGCCATTTACCTTCATCCTATATGTGTCACTATGTTTTAGATGTGTTTCTTGTAGACAACATATTGTGGGATTCTGGTTTTTAATCCAGTCTGATATCCGCTTCCGCTTTATGGGAGAGTTCATCCCATTCACATTCACAGTTAGAATAACTAATTCTTTATTTCCTGCCATCTTATTTACCCAAGTTATGTTTTCCCCTTTTCTTTCCCCTTTCTCCCTTCCCCCCTCCTCAGTACTTTGCCTTTGATGACCCCCTCCCTCAAACAATACTCCTTCCTTTTGATCCCCTCCCCCTGTTTTTACTCCTTTCCCCTGATTCTTCTATTTTCCCTTCTATTAGTTTGTCCCTTACTTTTCCTCCTTTCCCTCCCACTTCCCTCTAGCAACAGACAAGTTTTTATGTGAAATCAAATGTCTGATATACACTTTTAGAGCCCAACCTGATGGGAGTAGGATTTACACAATGCTCATCTCCCTCCCCTCTTTCTTTCAATTATATTAGGTTTTCTTTGCCTCTTCAAGTGATTTTACCTTGTTTTTACCTCCTTTTTTTTTAGATCTTATTTTACCACTTTTTCCCTCTTTTCCCCAGTATGACAACCTTTTCCCCTCTAGTTCTCTTTTTCATATTATCAAAGTAATATCTACTTAATTATACCCCCAAACTTTAAGTATCCCCTTGGTAAAAATAAAGTTCTCGAGAGTCCTTTCCTTTTTACCTTTTTATGCATCTCTTGAGTTCTGTGTTTGAGTGTCGAATTTTTTGTTCAGATCCGGTCTTTTCATTAGAAATAGGTGAAATTCACCTATGTCATTGAATGACCATCTTCTTCCCTGAAGGATAATGCTCATTCTAGCTGGATAGGTTATTCTTGGCTGTAATCCAAGTTCCTTTGCCCTTCGGAATATCTGGTTCCAGGCCCTTCGATCCTTCAGTGTGGAGGCTGACAGATCCTGTGTGATTCTAATTATTGATCCTCGGTATTTGAATTGTTTCTTTCTAGCTGCTAGCAGAATCTGTTCCTTGGTGCTATAGTCCTGAAATTTAGCCACGATATTCCTTGGGGTCTTAATTTTGGGGTCTCTTTCAGGAGATGATCGGTGAATTCTTTCAATGGTGATTTTGCCCTTTGATTCTACAATCTCAGGGCAGTTTTCTTTCAGGATTTCCTGGAAGATAGTGTTTAGATTCTTTTTTTCATCATGGCTTTCAGGAAGTCCAATAATCCTTAAATTGTCTCTCCTAGATCTATTTTCCAAGTCAGTTGTTTTTCCTAGGAGATATTGCATATTTTCTTCTAATTTTTAATTTTTTTGTTTTTGTTTGACTGATTCTTGAAGTCTTATTGAGTCATTCATTTGCATTTGTTCAATTCTTATTTTTAAAGTGTTGTTTTCTTCAGTTACCTTTTTAAGCTCCTTTTCTAACTGGCCAATTTGTTCATTGCACTCTTTTTCCACTTCATTAATTTTATTTTTCAATAAATTGGTGTCTTTTTCATATCTCTTTTGCAGGGCATCATATCCTTCTTGCACTGATTTCAGTTTATTTTCCCATTTATCCTCCAGCTCTCTTTTGAGGTTCTTTATGCAATCTTCCAGAAAGGCCTTTTGAAAAGGGGACTAGTTATGGTCCTTGCTGATTTTCTCTGGATTTTTGTCTAAAGGAACCTCTGGATCTGGGGTGATCATCTCTTCTTTTTCTTTATAAAAGCTGTCTATGGTGAGAGCTCTCTTTTGCTTCTTCACCATTTTTTAGACAGTTGGATATCTCTTTAAGGTAGAGAAAAAAAATGGTGGCTGCAAAAAGCTTTGTCCTGGGGCACTTCAGCGAGTTGACTAAGGTGCTGGGCTGGTGGGGGCTAGGACTAAGTCCAAATTACTCCTTAAACAAGGCAAGTCTGCCAGAACACCTGCCCCCAATCAGGGCAGAGTGTCCCGAATGCCTCAGATTAACTCCAGGTGTTTGGAGTTTGGAATTTCTACCACGATGAGCTGAGCTGAGTCCCACCCTCACTTCCGGCCTACGCAGGAGTCGTCTATTTATCTCTCTGTCCAAGTCCAACTAACCTGATATGAAGTTATCCAGAGAGCAGTGTCCAAATATTTCTGAGTTCGTTGACTTGAAGATCAGTTCAGAGGTTTATTTTATTGTTGATTTGAGAGAAGATCAGAGGAGAGGCAGAAAGTCACCTTTTCACTCCGCCATCTTGGCTCCGCCCCCCCGGAAATACTTATTAAGGAAAAGGCCTAGAGGGTTTTAAGGAAGGTAGAGAAGTAAGTGAAAAAATTATATGAGTAGCAATAAATTTGGAGTGATTAAAGGTCTAAAATGCTGGGCTATAACAAACTCAGAATTTAGTTATACCATTGCAGCACAGTTCTGTCAAAATGGCCACAAACAAATAGAAGAAATTAATCAATCTGATGGAAAATATTTTTAACATGGAAATAGCAGCATCATATAATAGAAATATAATTTGATTAGTAGGTAGGACACCTGGTTTTAATTCTTAAATCATTAAATAACTCCTGTGACAAGACAAATCTTATCTTTTTCTGGGTCTCAGTTTTCCTTATCTGTTAAATGAATTTTTTTTTAATTAATGTTCTTTTTAACTCAAGGAAACCATAGCTATCAATTAAGTCCACACAAAGTTGGAGTTAGTCGATGATTGATTTGATCCCATGAAGATTTTGTTACAACCATTACTACAAGATATTTTCTAGACAAAAATTTGATAGATGTCATCAGTGTTCAGATTCATGGCTTTCCTTACTATTTAAATTTCTTATAGCTCAGTAGAAATTCATCCTATCTTATTTTCACCCCATATGTCTCCATTAATCTCTGTTTTTTTAAAACAAATTTGTTGGATTACTTGAATGAAGACTTATTTGATGCACAATAATTTTAGAATGAAAATATAGTAACAATCAACAGAAAAAAATTATACAATGTCATGAAATTTGAGAATCACTGATGGGTAAAGAAGTGGCAGTTTGGAAATAATGTCTTGTTGTAGACAAAAGTCTAATAAAGAAAATTCAATCTCTTTTCTAAGTTATCCTCAAAAATGGAGAAGCAGAGTTAGATTGCTAAATAAGATTTACTGAAACTAGACTGGAAATTCTCTTAAGAGAAATAAATTTATTAATTTGTTTTAAATTTTGATGTTTTATTTTTCCCAATTACAGGTAAAAACAACTCTGAAGATTTGTGTTTTTTTTTAATTTCGAGTTTCAAATTCTCTTTCTCTTTCCCTCCCCCACTCCTGCATTGAGAAAGCAATGATTTAATAGTCATGCAAACATATCTATCATGCACAACATTTCCATATTAGTCATATTGTCACAGACCAAACAAAACAAAACAAAAACTGAGAAATAAAGTTTTAAAAAGCTATGCTTTCAAGTGCATTCAGACTTAATTGATTCTTTCTCTGGAGATAGATAGCATTTTTCATCATGAGTCCTTCAGAATTGTCTTGCATCATTATATTGTTGAGAATAGCCAAGTCATTCACAAATGATAATCATACAATATTAATGTTACTGTTTACACTGTAGAGAAAATATATTTAAAGTTAAATAGATCATAAATTTAGAGCTGAGAAAGATTTTAAAAACCAGCCAAGCCAATCTCCTCATTTTACAGATGAGATAACTGAGTTCCAGGGAATTCAAAGGATTTGTCTAAGGTCACGAAATTAGAAACATCAAAAGGAAGTTCTGAACCCCAGTTATCTGAATCCTAAGTGAGTGTTCATTCCACTATGCCATTCTGCAGATATAACTTCTATCTTCTAATAAGGTGCATCTTGATCCTTTCTGTTGAGATTTGATAGTAATAATCCCTCTATCCAAAACAGTTCCTTTTCTTCCACACTGGTAGGGACAAAATATCTCCTTCTCCAATAAAATTCATGAAGTAATCCTCAATTGTTAGGAAGGAAAGAATACATAGCAACCAAAGTTCATTTCAGCTTCCTTTTGAATTATCTCAGAAAGATTCTGAAAATCACCTGACAAGATAAGTTACCAGATCTAGCGATTTTTTCTTGATCCAAGCATTTAAACTCTTCTGCAGAGAGTGCAGCTCTGATGGGCCAGCCATGTTGTTTGAATGCCAAACATATGTTTGCCTAAGAAGCTGTTTTACAAAGAACTCACACAAGGCAAGAACTCACATATTGGTCAGAAGAAGAGCCACAAAGACACTCTCAAGATCTCACTGAAGAACTTTGGAATCAATTTTGTGTCTTGGGAAACCCTAGCACAAGACCACCCAGCATGGCATGCCCACATTAAATAAGGCACTGTGCTCCATGAACAAAGCAGAATTGCAATAGGTCAAAAGAAATGTGAATCATGCAAATTTAGAAACACCTTCACTTCACGTGTTCATATGGATTACTTGTGCTAACTCTGTTGTACTACCTATTGAGCTCATATTGATCAGTCACAACTGGACACACTATACTTTGAGCCCAACATAGTGATGTCATTTTGATCTTCTTCAAGAATGAAGGACACCCAAGCATTTCAACATTATTAACATGTAGTGGACTTCCTGCTATCTAGGGGAGGGAAGGGGGCTGGGAGTAAAATTTGTAATGGAAAACTTTGTAAAGATCAATGCTGGGGAACTACCCATACATATGTTTTACAAATAAATAGCTTTAATAAAAAAATTAAAAATAAAAAAAGAAATAGATGGGGAAAAAAAAAGAATGAAGGACACCAATCAATCAACCAACCAAGTTCATGAGGTAGGATTTCAACCTAGGCCTTCCTACTTCCAAATCCATTACCCTATTCACTACTCACCTAAATTAAAGTTTTTAATAAATATTTGATGAGTTGAATTGAACATAAATATTTTTCATGGATTACTTTTATGGATCAAATACAATATCTAAAAAGGTTTTAATTTGTCTAAAAAGTTTTGAGTATAATAGAACTTGCACATTTTTAGGGATATGGGTAGTTAAGAAGTTGCCCAAAGGGGAAGTATTGAAGAGAGAAACTTATCACAATGAAATCCAGTAAATAGTTAATGAATGAGACTTTTACAGAGTTAGCAAACAAATGAGATTTTAACAATTAAGTTGATATATATTGTATTGTTTCTTAGGGCTATTTTTGATTTTTGAAAACAAAAAAAAAAACAACAACTTTTAGATATACTCTCTACTTTATGCTGTGTACAATTGATTAAAGTCATTTTTTCATCTTGATGTTCAGATAAACAGTATTGTGGCTATGTAGGATGGATAATTTATGTTTTAAATTTCTCTAATTTATTAAGACAAAACTCAGATTATTAAGTAATCATTAAAATACATGTTTACTTTTATTGTAATACCATGTTTCCTTGACCCGTTGTGTGGTGAGTTCAAATTTCTTTGCTAAACTTATTGAACCTCTGTATCTGCCCCACAGGATACACAATGGGTTGCCATATATTTCCAAGAAGCATTCTGTGGTTCTTGGATAGATGAGTTCCAGTAATATTATAGTTAGGTACCACAGTAAATAGAGCACCAGGCCTCGAGTCAGGAAGACTCATCTTAAATTCAAAGCTGTTCTCAGACACTTAATATCTGTGAGACTCTCATACAAGTCACTGAATCCGGTTTGCCTTGGTTTCCTCATCTGTAAAATGAGCTGGAAAAAGAAATGGCAAACCACTCTAGTATCTTTGCCAAGAAAACTCCAGAAGGGGTCATAAACAATTGGACATGACTGAAGAGCTCAATAACAACAATAATACTGCAGTACCATGTAGTTATAGGAACTTTCCTGACTCTTTAATTTACTTTCTATGTAATTTATCTATATCTATATTTATATGTATGTATTCTAGTAAAATGTAAGACTCTTGTAGGCAGAGAGTGCTTTCACTATTTAATATCTAATATTTTTAATTCTTTAGGATTTTCAAAACCCTTTATAAATATTATCTTGTTTAATCCTCACAAGAACTCTGAAAGAGAGGAGAAATTATTATCCCCTTTTAACATATTAGGGAATTAAGGGTGAGAGAGTCAGAGATGCCAGATATTAAATATCTGAGAGACCTTAAGATAGATTTTTAAGAATCTGGGCCTAGAGTCAAGAAGACCTGAGTTCAAATTTGGCTTCAAATACTTCCTAGCTATGTGACCTTGGCCAAGTTATTTATCTCCTGTTTCCTTCAATTTGCTTTATCTGTAAAATATGAATACTGTGCTTACCATCCAGGTTTATTGTGAAGATCAAATGAGATGATATTAGGAAAGCATTTAGTACACTGTCTGGTACATGGTAAGCACTATATAAATGTTAGTTATCATGTTGTAATTATGTCTTTTTTTTAATTTTTGTTAAGGATTTGAACTCAGATCTTCTTGACTTCAAGATCCTTTGCACTATCTAGCCAACTTTGTTGGCTGGAAAATTAACAATATGAATTGTCCCTTTTCCCATCACCCTCTTTACACACATATGACAGACAGACAAGAATACTAAAATTTATCTTGTTTGCCTTTGGGGCCAAATTCTGGAATGCTCTGCCAAATTCTCCTACCAGCTCTATATTCTCTATTGCCTCATAGATGATTAGCATTCCTAACTCCATTTTCCTAAAGAAGTGGAAAGAGGCTATAATGGGAGTCTTTATTGGAATCTGAGGGGCTAATCAGAGCCTATTAAACATTAGTACCCATGGAGTGTAATTTCTTCCAAACAGAGGGCTTATTTAACTGAGTTCTTTTGTCACATCATCCATCACCCACAACTAGCTCATTGCCCTGATTTACTTGGAATTAGAGATGCTAACTTGCCTATTCGTTGCCTGCCATATGCCATATACAGCTAAATTTGCTGGTGTAGGCTTGTGTTGTGTTGGATTGAGTTGTAATATGTTTCTTGAATAGTCGTTTTCTAAGTCAACTTGAAGGAAAAATTTTCACTGCACTGTCTGCCCATTATCTTAAAGAATTAAGTTCTTCCAAGACTTAGTTATAGCTAATTAAAAAGCTCCATATAGCAATAAAAATTCTTTCAAGGATGAAGTGTATAATAAGGGTAATTCTAGTCATTAAGCAAAACAAAATAAGTAGAAAGAAATTTCCATAATGATTTAGTACACCCTTCTTATTTTTAAGAATGAAAAACTGGAACAAGGAGATGAAACAATTGTGTGACATTCTATCCAATGTCACACAAGTTGTGTACTGCAGTGACAAGATGCCATAAAGTTACAGAATCGGGGTTTGAATCTCAATTATGCCTCTTACTGCCAGTGTCCTTCTCTCTAAGCATTAATCTTCTCACCTACAAAATGAGGAGCTTGAACTAAATGACATGTAAAATCCCTCTAACTCCAAAGTTATCCCAAGTTTCAGGTCCAGGATTCCAGCCTAGATCGTGCAACTACAAATCCCATATTCTTTTCATTACACCAAATCAACTCTGGAGATTAATCAAAGAAGTTTGTTAGATTTATGATTTATATCTTACATTTATGTAAGAGCTAACCAAATATTTTGTTCTTACATACATATCTGTAGATATGGATAAAGATATACACACGCATATACACGTGTGTAGTTGTTCAGTCATATCCAATTCTTCGTGATCCTATTTGGGATTTTCTTGGCAAATATAATAGAGTTGTTTGCCATTTCCTCCTCTAGCTTATTTTATAGATGAGGAAATTGAGACAAACAGGATTAAGTGACTTGCCTAGGGTCACTATAGCTTGTAAGTGTCTGAGGCCAGATTTGAATACACAAAGATGAGTCTTCCTAACTACAGGCCTGGCACTCTATCCACTGTAACACTTATCTGCCCATTTGTCTATAAACAATATTATTTATAATGTTTCCCTTTCTTATAATAATCTGCAATTTTTTTTCTCTTAGAGGCAAGCAGGTCAGTTATTACTCAATACAACAGTCATTTATTAATAAACCACATTAATGGAGCTCTTTAATTTTTATCAGAGTCTTATTTTATGGATGAAGAGAGAAAAATCTGGAATATTTGGGGGGGGGGAATGACTTGTCCATTGTCATACATTTAACATCTAATTCTGAGGAGGGAAGTGAATGATACTAGGTTTAGTGATTCTGGAGTTCACACTCTACTCACTGCATTCCATTACCTCTCTATATGAACCAGAATGTTTTAGATATTGAAGATACAAAGATAAAAGATCTTAAAGGATTAAGCATTTATATAGAGCCAGATTTCTTAAACTTTTTCATTCTTGACCCATTTTTGACTGAGAAATTTTTACATAACCCTAGGTTTATGGCTATATAAAATAGGCATACAAATCAAACATTTGTTTATAATAAATCATAAAAAGTTAACTTAAAATAATTATTTGGTGTAAATATAATTTTGCCATTTATTAGAGATGAAAGCAAATTTTTATACTAATGAGATAGATGTGCTTATCTATTTTTACATTAAGAATTAAATCTTAGTGGAATATTTGATACTGCAGGATGCAGAGCATTCAAAAACCTTTTGCTGTTGCCAAATTTTTTCCAACCACCTCCACATTCACTTAAATAACTTCATCTGGGGTCATGACTCATAATTTAGGAAGCTTAGATATAGAGACTATCATGTAATAGGCGCTATGCTAAATGCCTATTAAAAAGAAAATTCTCATTTAATCCTCACAATAAATCTTGGATTTAGGAGCTATTATTATTCCTATTTTACAGTTGAGGAAAATAAAGCAAAAGTGATTAAGTGACTCACACAGAGTCACATAGGTAGTAAGTATTTGAGCATTCCTTGAACATAGGTCTTTCTGATTCTAGACTCAGTACTCTTTATTTACTGCATCATCTAATTGCGTCTAGAAGTTAACAAGTTTATATTTCATTGAGGTTATGCAAAACATACCCCCCAAAAAGATAATAGCTAATTTAAGGAAGGGTAAAATACTTAAGTTATGGTGAATCAAGGCAGGATTTATGGGGAAAAAATGACATCTGGATTGAATTTTCAAGAAAGATTGTGTTTCTAATGAGGAAGTGCATTCTAGAAAAATTTATGGAGACAGGGGCCAGAATCAAGTTGGAAATGTAATGAGAAGCCTTCCTCTCCCCAGCTCTTCTAACAGAACCTCTCTCCATAGATGTAAAAGATAAACAAGACTGAGTTTTGATCAGAAAGACTGAGAAAAAAATCACGTCATTTTTCTAGCTGAGTTCAGCCCTACAATGAGGGAGATATGTGGAAATTGTGAATGGGATCTGGCTAGGAAATGAATGGAAGAGGATCAAAGCCATGCAATGGTATAAGAAAAGGAGAACCCTAAATTGTGGTAAGTGTGGTATCAGCTGGCAGCTTTTTTACTAACTACCCAGTTCTAGGTAAGAAAATGAGGGTAGAATGAGGAGATATCTGACTAGGAATAGCATTCAAGAGCCCCAGGTTGTAAACTGAACCGGGAACAAATTCAGAAGCAAAGGGTAACACTGTGATTCCCACACAAGAAGGACAGCACAGACTTACTTTAAGCCTCTAGTCCAGGCCAAAACTTGCAGTGGAATAACTACTACAGAAATCCAAGACAAGAGGGAAATAATGACATTTTGTCACAAAACCTGGAGAGCTTTCCACTTGATTGATGAGTATATGTAAATGTTTACTGGATTAATGATCAACCCATCTTTATGTGACTCACAAGCAAACACAGATCAGGGATTTGAAAAGCTCAGATAATAATCTGACTTTATCTTAGTTCACACAATTTTATAAATGCTAAAAGTTTACAAGTACCCTGACTAAGATGCCCCTGAGATTCTTAAATAACATAAAACTTAATACCCCCAAGAAAGCATGAGAGAGATCCAAGAGGAATAAATGCTTGGCCCAGTCATTAGTCCTAGAAATGGACTAAGCCTTGCTCCAACAAAAAGTTCAAAGTGAGGAAATAGACTGGAAAAATGAACAAACAAAAAGAAATCTCATTAAAGAGCTACTGTGGTGAGAGGGACATTCAAACCACAAAAGAAAAAAATTAATTGACTCAAAAACATTTAAAGAATAACACATCTTGAGCAAAAATATTGTGAGAATTGTGGAAAGAGATGAAGCAAGAGAAAAGAGGGGAAAAAAGAGAAAGAGAGCTAAAAATAATTTTCAAAGTCAAATGAGCATGCTTGAGCGAGAAAAGGGGCAAAAGAAATGAGAGAATGAAAGTAGGATATGGAAAGAGAAATAACAATTGGAATAAGTGTCTGAGGCCAGATTTGAACTCAGAAGATGAATCTTTTTGGCTCCAGGCCTAGCTCTCTATCCATTGTGCCATCCTTTTCAGATAATTTAATTTTCTTAAATTGAGATAATTTACAGTAAATTTAAAACAAACAAATAAAGGACCTGAAAATAATTTGTTAAATATGCTATGATAAATAAATGACAGTGAATGAAGTACTGGGCCTATAGTAAGGAAGACTTATCCCCCATTCAAATATGGCTTCATGTGTGACCCTGAGCTAGTCACTTAATAATGTTTACTCTTCAGTGTTCACATCTGTAAAATGAGCTGGAGAAGTAAATAGCAAACTATTCCAATATCTTTGCCAAGATATACCCAAATGGGGTCACAAATATTCAGGCATGTCTAAAACTGACAGAACATGAACAGATATGATAGACCTCTGGCAAACATCAAATATGAATTTTTAAAAGTATCTTTATTTTTTAAAAAACCCTAAGAAATAGAAGCAGAGCCAAGATGGTGGAGAGGAGACACATCTTTATCTGAGCTCTCCCTGATATCCCTGATATCAACACCAAATCAAACCTCTGAACTAGTTTTGGAATGACAGAACCCACAAATATTTAAAGTGTAACAAATTTCCAGCAGAAGATGTTTTGGAAGAACTTCAGAAAAGGCATATTTCAATCAGGCACAGAAGGAAGAGCTGAGCACAGACACAGTGCAAAAACTTAAGGTGTTGTGGGCCCTGTGCTGATGAATATAACTGGAGGAATCTATAGCAGTATTGGCTATTCTGTCCTGGTTGTAAACCAGTAGATTAGCAGATTAGCTGTAAGATATCCAACACAAATACAAAAGGCAAATAGTGAGCCCTTGAACCCCAGAATAATGAGGGACCTGGCCATACCCACCCGTCACTGGAAGTTAGTCAGCACTGACCCAGTGTAGCCACTGTCACCTGTAGAGGAAACTTGGATAATCTCCCCTTTGCCCTAAAAATAGATTTCAACCTTTTTTTTTTTTAAAAAAAGGAGCAAAAAAGCAAAAAGAACTCTGACCATAGATAATTTTTCTGGAGAAAGAGAAGAACAGATTTCAAACCCTAAGGACACTAAAAAACATATCATCTCCAGATGAAGCCACAAAGGTGATATGAATTGGTCCCCATCTCACAAGGCTCTCTGGGACGAATTCAAAAAGGATCTTAAAAAGAGAGTTAGAAGAAAAATGGAGAAAGAAAATGAGAACTTTGCAAGAGGCTTTGGAAAAGGAAACAGAAATTATCTTAAGAAAACTCCTTTAAAAATAGATTTAGTGAAATGGAAAAGGCAAATAACTCCTTACAAAATAAGCTTGACAAAATGGAAAAAGCATGTAACTCCTTACAAAATAGATATGACAAAATGGAAAAAGAAAACTTGAAAAACAGAATTTGTGAAATGGAAAATAAAAATCCATTAAACAAAACAACTCATTTTAAAATTCAATTTACTAGATACAAAAGGAAATAAAAAGGTAACTGAAGAAAATAATTCACTAAAAATTACAATTGAACAAATGGAAATGAATGCGTCAATGAGACAGCAAAAATCAGTCAAAGAAAACAAAAAAAGAAAAGAAAAAATAGAATAAAATGTAAAATACCTCACTGGAAAAGCAATTGACCTGGAAAATAGATCTAGGAGAGACATATTGAACTTCCTGAAAACTACATTGAAAAAAAAAAAAAAAAGAGCCTAGACATCATTTTCAGGAAATCATCAAGGAAAACTAACTTGATGTCCTAGAACTAGAAGGTAAAATAGCCATTGAAAAAAATCCAACCACTCACTTCCTAAAAGAGACCCCAAAATGAAAAACTCCAAGAAATATTGTATCTAAATTTCAGAATTATCACACCTTGTAAAATCTATTGCAAGCAGCCAGAAACAATTCAAATATAGAGGAGCCACAATCAGGATTACCCAGGTCCTAGCAGTTTCCACCTTAAAGGATCAAAGTCCTGGAATCTGATGTTCCAAAAGGCAAAGGAAATTGGATTGTAGCCAAGAATCAACTATCCAGCAAAATTTAGCAATATCTGTCAGCAAAGAAGATGGGCATTCAATGATACAGGTGCATTTCATTTATTTCTGATAAAAAAAGACTAGAGCTGAATAAAATATTTGATGTCCCAATACAGAATTCAAGAGAATCATAAAAAAGGTAAAAAGGAAAGAACTCTTGAAAACTGTATCTTTGTTAGGAATATACTTAGAGAGTGCAGGTATAATTTTATTTTATTATGATAACATAAAAAAGAAACTAGAGATGGAAAGAGGATTGTACTGGAAAAAGGAAAATGGAAGTACAATGAAGGAAATTACATCCCATAAAGAAGCAAAGAAGACCTATTATAATTGAGGTAAAAAGGGACAGGGATGAACATTGTGTGAATCTTACTCTCATCAGATTGGGCTCAGAGACAGAATATCAGGCATATTTGGCTTCACAGAGAAACTTGTCTCACTTTATAGGGAAATGGGAAGGGAAAGGAGAAAGGAAAGAGGGAGACTAATAGAAGGGAAAACAAAAGTAGAGGAAAGTATAATAAAGATGAGGGGCTGTAAAAGGGGAGGGCCATTTGAGGGAGATGGTGAGTCAGAAGCAAAATACTGGAGATTAAGGAAAGGGGGAAAGGAAAGAGAAAATCATAATGGGGTAAATAATATGGTGTGAAATACAGAATTATTCATTTTAACTGTGAATGTTAATGGGATGCACTCTCCCATAAAACAAAGTAGATAAAAGTCAGAATCCTAAAATATGTTGTTTACAAGAAACACATTTAAAGCAGAGTGACACATACAGAGTAAAGGTAAAAGGATGGAGCTGAATCTATTATGCTGCTGATGAAGTAAAAAAGCAAAGGTAATGATCCTGATCTCAGATCAAGCAAAAGTAAAAATAGATGTAATTAAAAGAGATAAGGCAGGAAACTGCATCCTGCTTAGAGGTACCATAGATGATGAAGTAATATGAATATCAAACATATATGCATCAAGTGGAATAGCATCCAAATTCCTAAAGAAGTTAAGATAGCTGCAAGAAGAAATAGATAGCAAAACTATACTAGTGGGGAATCTCAACCTTGCTCTCTCAGACCTATATAAATTGAACCACAAAATAAATAAGAAAGAAGTTAAGGAAGTAAATAGAATTTTTTAAAAGTTAGGAATGGTATATCTTTAGAGAAAATTTAATGGAGACAGAAAGGAGTATACTTTTTTCTTGGTACTTCATGGAACCTATACAAAAATTGACCTTATATTAGGGCATAAAAACCTAAAAATCAAATTCAGAAAGGCAGAAATAGTAAATGCATCTTTTTCAGATCATGATGCAACAAGAATCATGTTATAAAAAGCCAGGGAAAATTAGACCAAAAATTAATTGGAAACTAAATAATCTGATCCAAAAGAATGAGCGTGTGAAACAACAAATCATAGACATAATCAATAATTTCATTCAAGAGAATGACAATAATGAGACAGCATACAAAAATTTATTGGATTCAGCCAAAACAGTTCTTAGGGGAAGTTTTAAAACTCTAAATGCTTACTTGCATAAAATAAAGAAAAGCTCAATGAATTGGGTATACAACTAAAAAAGCTAAAAAAAAGAAAAAATAAAAAACTCCCAAGTAAATACCAAATTTGAAATTCTGAAAAAAAGGGGAGATTAATAAAACTGAAAGTTAAAAAAAACTATTATACTAATAAATAAAATTAAGAACTGGTTTTATGAATAAACCAACAAAATAGATAAACCTTTAATTAATTTCATTAGAAAAAGGAAAAAAGAAATTCAAATTGTTTGTATCAAAAGTAAAAAGGATGAACTTTCCATCAGTGAAGAGGAAATTGGATCAATAATTAGGAACTATTTTGTCCAAGTATATGCCAATAAATATGATCATCTAAGTGAAATGGATGAATATTTGCAAAAATATAGATTGCCCAGATTAACAGAGGAGGAAACAAATTGCTTAAATAGTCCCATTTTTAGAAAAAAGAAATTGAACAAGCTATTAGTCAATTCCATAAGAAAAATCTCAAGGGCCAAATGGATTTACATGTGAATTTTACCATTTAGTGAATAATTAATTCCAATATTATACAAACTCTTTGGAAAATAAGGAAAGAAAAAATCCTACCAAATTCTTTTTATGACACAGATATGGTGCTGATAGCTAAATCAGGTGAGGTCAAAACAGAGAAAGAAAATTATAGACCAATTTCCCTAATGAATATTGATGCAAAAAAAATATATTAGCAAAAAGATTACAGCAAGTTATCCCCAGGATAATACACCATGACCATGTCGGATTTATACCAGCAATGCAAGGGTAGTTCAACATTAGGAAAAGCATTAGCATAATTGACTATATTCATAATTCAGCTAACAAAAACCATATGATTATCTCAATAGATATAGAAAAAGATCTGACAAAATCCAACACTTATTCCTATTAAAAACATTAGAGAGTATAGGGAAAATTGAAGTTTTTCTTAAAATGATCAATAGCATCTATTTAAAGCCATCACCAAGCATCAGATGTAATGGGGATAAACCAGAGTCATTCCCAATAAGATCAGGAGTGAAACAAGGCTGCCCACTGTCACCATTACTATTTAATATATTGTATTAGAAATGTTAGCTTTGGCAGTAAGAGAAGAAAAAGAGATTAAAAGAATTAAGGAAACCAAATTATCATCCTTTGGAGATGATATGATGGTATACATAGAGAACCCTAGAGAATCAACTAAAAAACTAGTAGAAACAATCCACAACTTTAGCAAAGTTGCAGAATATAAAATAAGTCCACATAAATTATCAACATTTTTATACATCACCAACAAAGTCCAGCAGCAAGAGATACAAAGAGAAATTCCATTTAAAATGACTGTTGATAATATAAAATATTTGGGATTCTACCTGCCATACCAGCTAAGTGGCACCCAAACCCAGGGAGTCTGTGAGTTGGCAGCGAGTTTAGAGGGGACCCTTCAGTAAGAATGAAGGAGAGGGAGAATTCTCCATAGGTTAGTGAGCTTAAAACCAGGGTGGAGGATGGGAAATGCAATCCTCGTAGTTAAGCCAAAGGAGCAGGAAGTATAGGCTAGTCATCTCCACAAAGAAATAAAGAAACAAGGCATACTTGCCCCCCCCCTTTGAAGTGGAAAAATGCCCAGCCTATCTGGGTGGATTAATGGCTCCTTACATATGAAAAACTCCTGGCTTTAGAAACTTTAGTGAAAAAATAACTCCATTTAGGGCATATTGAGGAATCCTTTAGTCCATGGAATTCTCCTGTTTTGTTATTAAAAAGAAGTCAGGGAAATTTAGATTACTCACAGACTTGAGGGAGGTAAATCCCACATTAGAAACCTTAGGAATTTTACAACCAGACTTGCCATCTCCAAATATGTTACCAAAAAATCCTTACATATGAATAATAGACATTAAGGATTGCTTTTACTCTATTCCTCTTCACCCTGAGGACAGGGAAAATTTTGCTTTCTCAGTACCAACATATAATTCTCAAAGACCTGTAGGGCTAGGGACTAACCACAGAGGTGACAGGCCAAATGATATATAGCAAGTAGATGTTATACTTTTTTAAGCTTTGTAGCTGCATCCTCTCAACAAGGGGAAGCTGCCTCACATGTAATAAATCACTTATTTCACCGTTTTGCCACTATGGGTATCCCACACACCATCAAGATTGATAATGGATCTTCATATACCAACCAGAACCTGAAGAGATTCATCAAAAAACAAAAAGAGGGAAAAGGAGGTTGGGTTACTCAGAAAGATATAGATAAAGCAATGTACACAATAAATTATTTGAAATTTGATTCAAATGACTTAAGTCCAGCTATGAAATACTCTCTGGTGAAAATAGAGAATCACTAAAAGATAAAAGATAACAAAAGATAACTAAAAGATAAGAGGGACCCTAAGAATGAGACCATGGCAATGAGAAAGGGTGCTAAAGAATGGAAGGAACCCGGTAGGGTACTAATGTGGGGGGCAGGATATGCTTGTGTCTCCACAGGACAAAACCTTCAGCAGTGGATTTCCATCAGACATGTCAAAGTTTTCCATAAAGCAGAAGAAAAAAAAGAAGGAAGAAGAGGTGACTATCCAGGAGGAGATGTGCCAAGAGGAATGGGGTATTATGTGACACACATGCTGGCCATGCAGGGGACACCCTGTCATATCAATACCCTAATCCACACAGGAGAGTTGCAGTGGTGTGTCTACATAAACAGTCATCAGGTTGGCCCCTTAAAAAGCACAATTCTCCATGGGACACATTCTTGTCACTCAAGAATTGTGCCAGCAGTTTGGCACATGGAAAAACATCTTGGGTCCTGGTTCTTGGACAAATGATGTGAGAATTGAATACCAGTTCTATACTAAAACCTGTCTGGGAGGGAAATGTGCATTCATATGGGGAGACTATAATTGTTGCCAAAGAAACATTTTTATACAGTGTTACCTGTTGGAATTGTACTATCAGTGATTGTTTAGAGAATGAAATTGAAAATCAGACTGTATTTGTGGTCACTCGAACTTTTGTATCAATGCTTTCTGTAAAAAAAAGTGAGAAATGGTATACTGACTGATCATATGTTCAATGCCATATTAGAAAAGAAAGAAATAGACCTTAGTTCCATTAGAAAAAAGATATGTATCAGCTGTGCCATATTAGGTATCACTATGTTGGTTTTATTTATAGCTTCATCAGTCTCTTTTGCAATGTCCAGTAGTGCCCCGAAGATCAGTAATGGTAAGACCCCTGGCTGCCCCCCAGTGGTAGGATCTGGACATGTTAATTTGCCTTTCTCTGATCAATAATGATTTAAAGCATCCTTTCATATGACTGGAGTTGGTTTTAATTTCTTCATCTGAAAATTGTCTGTTCATATACTTTGACCATTTATCAATTGGAGAATGACTTGAATTCTTACAAATTTGGGTCAATTCTCTATATATTTTAGAAATGAGGCCTTTATCAAAACCCTTTAATGTAAAAATGTTTTCTCAATTTATTGCTTCCCTTCTAATCTTCTCTGCATTAGTTTTGTTTGTATAAAAACTTTTTAACTTAATATAATCAAAATTATCTATTTTGTGATCATTATTGATCTCCAGTTCTTCTTTGATCACAAATTTCTTCCTCCACAGATCTGAGAGGTAAATTATTCTATATTCTTCTAATTTGTTTATGATATCATTCTTTATGTCCAGATCATGAACTTATTTTGATCTTATCTTGGTTTCCAGGTTAGGTATGAGTCAATGCCATACTAGTTTCCAATTTTCTCAGCAGTTTTTGTCAAATTGTGAATTCTTATCCCAAAAGCTGGGGTCTTTGGGTTTGTCAAACACTAGATTACTACAGTCATTGACTATTTGGCCCTGTGAACCTAACCTTTTCTACTGATTAACTACTCTATTTAATTTTTTTTTACCTGAGGCAACTGGGGGACTTGCCCAAAGTAGGAAGTATTAAGTGTCTGAGGTCAGATTTGAACTTAGGTCTTCCTGACTTCAGGAGTGGTGCTCTATCTGCTGCACCATCTAGCTGCCCCTGACTACTATTCCTTATTATTATTCCTTAGCCAGTACTAAATGGTTTTGATGACTACTGCTTTATAATATAGATTTAAGGGAGCCAAGATGGCGGAGTGAAAAGGTGACTTTCTGCCTCTCCTCCGATCTTCTCTCAAATCAACAATAAAATAAGCCTCCGAACTGATCTTCAAGTCAACGAACTCAGAAATATTTGGGCACAGCTCTCTGGATAACTTCATATCAGGTTAGTCGGACTCGGACAGAGAGATAAATAGACGACAACTGTGCAGGCCGGAAGTGAGGGTGGGACTCAGCTCGGCTCATTGTGGAAGAAATTCCAAACTCCAGACTCCAAATTCCAAACACCTGGAGCTTATCTGAGGCACTCGGGACACTCTGCCCTGATTGGGGACAGGTGTTCTGGCAGACTTGCCTTGTTTAAGGAGTAATTCGGACTTAATCCTAGCCCCCACCGGCCCAGCACCTTAAGTCAACTCGCCGAAGTGCCCCAGGGCAAAGCTTTTTGCAGCCGCCGCTTTTTTTTCCCCTACCTTAAAGAGATATCCACACTGTCTAAAAAAAAAAAAAAAATATGATGAAGAAGCAAAAGAGAGCTCTCACCATAGACAGCTTTTATCAAGGCAAAGAAACGACCGCAGAGCCAGAGGTTCCTTTAGACAAAAATCCAGAGAACATCAGCCAGGACCATCACTGGTCCCCTTTTCAAAAGGCCTTTCTGGAAGACTGCATAAAGAACCTCAAAAGAGAGCTGGAGGATAAATGGGAAAATAAACTGAAATCAGTGCAAGAAGGATATGATGCCCTGCGAAAGAGATATGAAAAAGACACCAATTTATTAAAAAATAAAATTAGTGAAGTGGAAAAAGAGTGCAAGGAACAAATTGGCCAGTTACAAAAGGAGCTTAAAAAGGTAAATGAAGAAAACAACACTTTAAAAATAAG
>JAJPUD010000600.1:451223-509253 GCA_023553655.1 Myrmecobius fasciatus | reverse complement strand
ACCATTACTATTTAATATTGTATTAGAAATGTTAGCTTTAGCAATAAGAGAAGAAAAAGAGATAAAAGGAATCAGAGTAGGTAATGAAGAAACCAAATTATCACTCTTTGCAGATGACATGATGGTATACTTAGAGAACCCTAGAGACTCAACTAAAAAACTACTAGAAACAATTCACAACTTTAGCAAAGTTGCAGGATTCAAAATTAATCCACATAAATCATCAGCATTTTTATATATTACCAACAAAGTTCAGCAGCAGGAGATACAAAAAGAAATTCCATTCCAAATAGCAGATGATAGGATAAAATATTTGGGAATCTATCTGCCAAGGAAAAGTCAGAAACTATACGAACTAAATTACAAAACACTTTCCACACAAATAAAATCAGACCTAATCAATTGGAAAAATATTAAGTGCTCATGGGTAGGCAGAGCGAACATAATAAAAATGACAATACTACCCAAACTAATCTACTTATTTAGTGCCATACCAATCAAACTCCCAAGAAATTATTTTACAGATCTAGAAAAAATAGTAGCAAAGTTCATTTGGAAGAACAAAAGGTCAAGGATTTCAAGGGGATTAATGAAAAAAAAGGCAGATGAAGGTGGCCTTGCTGTACCAGATCTAAAACTATATTATAAAGCAGCGGTCATCAAAACCGTTTGGTACTGGCTAAGAAATAGAGCAGTCGATCAGTGGCACAGGATAGGTTATCAGGACAACCTAGGCAATAACCTTAACAATCTAGTGTTCGATAAACCCAAAGACCCCAGCTTTTGGGATAAATACTCACTATTTGGCAAAAACTGCTGGGAAAATTGGAAACTAGTGTGGAAGAAATTAGGGCTTGATCCATACCTAACACCACATACCAAGATAAGATCTAAATGGGTTCATGATCTAGATATAAAGAGGGACTTTGTAAGCAAGTTAGAGGAACGTAATATAATTTATCTCTCAGACCTGTGGAGAGGGAATAAATTTATATCCAAAGAAGACCTGGAACTCCTAATTGAACACCAGATGGATAATTTTGATTATTTTAAGTTAAAAAGTTTCTGTACAAACAAAACAAATGCAGACAAGATTAGGAGGGAAGCATCAAATTGGGAAATCATCTTTACATTTAATGGTTCTGATAAAGGCCTCATTTCTAAAATTTATAGAGAATTGTCTCATATATATAAGAATTCAAGCCACTCTTCAATAGATAAGTGGTCAAGGGATATGAACAGACAATTTTCAGATGATGAAATTAAAACCATCTCTAGTCATATGAAAAGTTGCTCCAAATCACTATTGATCAGAGAAATGCAAATTAAGACAACTCTGAGATACCACTACACACCTGTCAGATTGGCTAAAATGACAGGAAAAGATAACGATGAATGTTGGAGGGGATGTGGGAAAACTGGGACACTGATACATTGTTGGTGGAACTGTGAACGGATCCAACCATTCTGGAGAGCAACTTGGAACTATGCCCAAAAAGTTGTCAAACTGTGCATACCCTTTGACCCAGCAGTGTTTCTACTGGGCCTATATCCCAAAGAGATCTTAGAGGAGGGAAAGGGACCCACATGTGCAAGAATGTTTGTGGCGGCCCTTTTTGTGGTGGCTAGAAACTGGAAACTGAAGGGATGCCCATCAATTGGAGAGTGGCTGAATAAATTATGGTATATGAATGTTATGGAATATTATTGCTCTGTAAGAAATGACCAGCAGGACGATTTCAGAGAGGCCTGGAGAGACTTGCATGAACTGATGCTGAGTGAAACGAGCAGAACCAGGAGATCATCATACACAGCAACAACAGTATTACATGATGATCAATTCTGATGGACATGGCTCTCTGCAACGAAGAATTGTCTCAAACCAGTTCCAGTTGTTCACTGAAGAAAACCATATACACCCAGAGAGAGGGAAATGAAATATGGACTACAACATAACATTTTCATGATCTCTACTGACATTTGTTTGCATTGTGTTGCCTTTCTCTGATTCTTTTTTTTTTCTTGTAGATAGGATTTTTCTTGCATAACTTCTCAAGCATTTCAACATTATTAGCATGTAGTGGACTTCCTGCCATCTAGGGGAGGGGAGGGGACTGGGGGTAAAATTTGTAATGGAAAGCTTTGTAAAGATCAATGTTGGGGAACTACCCATACATATGTTATACAAATAAAAAGCTTTAACAAAAAAAAATAATAATATAGATTTAAATCTAGTACAGCTAAGTGATCTTCATTTGCATTTTTATATTAATTCTCTTGAATTCTTGACCTTTTGTTCTTCCAGATAAATTTTCTTAGTGTGTTTTTTCTAGGTCTGTAAAATAATTTCTTGGGAGTTTTATTGCTATAGCACTAAATAAATAGATTAATTTTGGCAGTATTCTCTTTATTATGTTCACTTGACCTATCCAAGAGCATTTGGTATTTTTCCAATTGTTTAAATCTGATTTTATTTGTGTGAAAAGTGTTTTATAGTCTTGTTCATATAGTTCCTGACTTTCCCTTGGCAGATAGATTCCCAAATATTTCACACTATCGACAGCTATTTTAAATGGAATTTCTCTTTGTTATCTCTTGCTGTTGAACTTTGTTGGTAATATATAAAAATGCTGATGATTTATGTGGATTTATTTTGTATCCTGTAACTTTGCTGAAGTTGTGGATTGTTTTTAATAATGTTTTAGTTGATTCTCTAGGGGATACCATCATATCATCTGCAAAGAGTGATAATTTGGTTTCCTCATTACCTACTCTAATTCTTTTAATCTCTTTTTTCTTCTCTTATTGCCAAAGCTAGCATTTCTAATACAATATTGAGGGCAACCTTGTTTCACCCCTGATCTTATTGGGAATGGTTCTAGTTTATCCCTATTACATATGATGCTTGCTGATAGTTTTAAATAGATGTTACTGATTACTTTAAGGAAAAGTCCATTTATTTCTATACTCTCTAGGGTTTTTAATAGGAATGGGTGTTGGATTTTATGAAATGCCTTTTCTGCATATGGTTTTTGTTAGCTTATTTATTAATATAATCAATTATACCAATAGTATTAATGCATTTAATTTTGAGATCTTTATACGCTAATATATGATTAATTTTTGTATAGGTTCCATGAACTGCTGAGAAAAAAAAGTGTATTCCTTTCTGTCTCCATTCAATTTTCTCCAAAGTTCTAACATACCTAATTTTTCTCATATTCTATTTACTTCCTTAACTTCTTTTTTATTTATTTTGGGAGTCAATTTATCTAGTTCTGCGAGAGCAAAGTTGAGATCCTCTACTATTATACTTTTACTATTTATTTCATAAATTATCCTTTAGGAATCTGGATGCTATACCACTTGGTACATATAGGTTTAGTATTGATTTTTCTTCATTATCCATGATCTTGCTTGATTTGAAATCCTGATGGCTACCCCTGCTTTTTTTACTTCACCTGAAGCATGATAAATTCTGCTCCAGCCTTTTACCTTTACTCTCTATGTATCACTGCTGTAAATGTGTTTCTTGTAAACAACATATTGTAGGATTCGGGCTTTTAATCCAGTCTGCTATCTGCTTCTGTTTTATAGGAGAGCTCACCCCATTCACATTCACAGTTAATTCTGTGACTAATTCTGTATTTCCCAACATCTTATTTACCCTAAATTATGCTTTTCTTTTCCTTTCCTTCTTTCCCTCTTCCCCATTATTTTGCTTATGAGCCCCACTTGCCTCAAGGAGCTCTCCCCCTTTATAGCCCTTCCCCCTTTCTTTTTCCTACTATTTCTCTTTTCCCTTCTACTGGCCTCCCCTTTTCCTTTTTCTTTTTCTTTTCCTTTTTCTTTTCCTTTTCCTTTTCCCCTGAAACTTTCCTATAAGGTAAGAGAAATTTCTCTGTGAAACCAAATATGTCTAATATTTATATCATAACAGTAAAATCAAATTATACATGCACTCTCTATGTATACCCATAACAGAGATATAGTTCTCAAGAGTTCTTTTCTTTTTACCTTTTTATGTTTCTCTTGAGTTCTATATTTGGAGGTCAAATTTTTTGTTCAGCTCTAGTCTTTTCATTAAAAAATCAATTAAATTCACCTGTTTCATTGAATGTCCATCTGTTTCCCTGAAAGAAAATGTTTAGTTTAGTGAGGTAGTTTATTCTTGGCTGCATTCCAATTTCCTTAAGCTTTCAGAATATCAAATTCCAGGTCCTTTGATCCTTTAAGGTGGAAGCTATTAAGTTTTAGATAATCCTTATTGTGGCTTCTTGGTATTTGAATTGTTTTTTTTTTTTTTCTGGCTGCTTGTAATAACTTTTTCCTTTGGTATGATAGTCTGAAATTTAGCCACAATATTTCTTAAGGTTTTCATTTCAGGGTCTCTTTCAGAAGTTGTTCAGTGAATTCTTTCAATGGATATTTCACCTTCGGATTCTAAAACATTGGGACAATTCTCTTTGATGATTTCTTGTAAGATAATGTCTAGTTTTCATCATGGTTTTTCAAGAAGTCCAGTAATTCTTAGATTGTCTCTCCTAGATCTATTTTCCAGGTCAGTTGCTTTCCCAAGTAGGTATTTTGCATCTTCTTTTTTTTTTTTTTTTTTTTTTTTTTTGCTTGACTGATTCCTGATGTCTTGTTGAGTCATTCATTTCCATTTGTTCAGGTCTGATTTTTAGTGAATTATTTTCTTCATTTACCTTTTTTTTAGTTTTTTTTTGTATTTGGCCAATTGAATTTTTAGAAAAGTTGTTTTGTTCTGTGAATTTTTCCCATTTCAAAAATTCTGCTTTTCAAGAAATTTTTTTTACCATTTCCATTTTCCAATAATCAAATCTATTTTGTAAGCTGTTGTATTTTTTCCATTTCCTAAATCTATTTTGTAAGAATTTTTCTTCAGATGATTTCTGTGTTTCCTTTTCCAAACCTTCTTGCAATGTTCTTATTTCTTTTCCCCATTTTTCTGTTAGCTCTCTTTTAATATCCTTTAAGCGTTGTGTGATGGGAAGCAATTTATATCACCCTTTGGAGGTTCATCTGGAGATGACTTGCTTTCAGTGACCTCAGAGTTTGAAATCTGTTCTTCTCTTTCACCATAAATACTATGGTCAGAGTTCTTTTTGCTTTTTTGCTCATTTTTGGCTCATTTTTTTTAAAAAGTTAATGTCTGTTTTTAGGGCAAGGGAGATTGTCCAGGCTTTTTCTACAAGCAGTGGCAGCAGCTGCACTGGGTCAGTGTTGGCTAACTTCCAGTGCTAGGTGGGCATGGCCAGGTCCCATGAAATTCTGGCATTTCAGAGTTCATTATTTACCTTTTGTGTTTGTGTTAGATGTTTTATAACTTGTCTGCTGATCTACTGGCTTGAAACCAGGGCAAAGTAGCCAACTATTCCTCCCTGTAGATTCTCTAACACGCAGAGCCCTGGAACTGCACTGCCTGTACTGTAGTCTGTGCTCAACCTGCTTCCACTTGGCCTGCCTCTCTCCAGGCCTGATGGAAACAGACTTTTTTGGAGATCTTCTAAATTATCTTTTGCTGGTAATTTGTTACACTCCCAACATTTGTGGGTTCTACCAGTCCAGAACGAATTCAGAGGCTGGATTTGCTAATTAGTCTGAGGATCATGGGAAGAGCTCAGAAAAAGATGTGTCTTCTCCACCATCTTAGCTCTACCTCCAAGTCTCTTTGTTTTATTCATATAAGCACCTACAGATATAACATTTCCCCTAAGAGCTACTTTGGCTGCATCCCATAAGTTTTGGTGTGTTGTCTCATTATTTCATTCTCTTTGATGAAATCATCAATTGTTTCTATGATTTGTCTTTTTATCCACTCATTCTTTAGGATTATATTATTTACTTTTCAATTAAGTTTTAGTCTAGTGAAACAAAATAAGGAAGAGATGAGTGTTTTAAAATTATAAATCATTAGCACAGTCCCAAAGAAGAGCTATGAAAACACACCCACTGCATACCTTCACAGAAGTAGGAACTCTACAATATGATATATTACAAATAGTTTTAGATTTTTTCAATTTTTTTATTGCTGATGATTCTCTTTTAAAAATATATTATTTGTTATATATATATACATATACATATATATATATATATATATATATAATTCCCTGGGAGGAGAAGAAGAGGTAGAGATCTTAGGAAAAATTTTGTTGATGTAAAAAAAGATATTAATAAAAATCATTTTAATTAGAGAAAATGGGGAGGATTCTGGGAAGATGGCAGAGTAGGTTGATAAATTTCAAGCTTTCCTGATTTCCCCCACAAAATAGAACAAAATTACACCTCAGGGCAAACATAGACTGTTGAAAAATCAAGAAGACTTAAAGAAGACAGGGGTCCTCCTAATACAACCTGAGAAGATCTGAAGAAAGACTCAGGGTTGGAATTACTAACCCATGTGAAGTGCATCCACCTCCAGGTGAGCTCCCTAGAAACACATAGTGAGGAGCTCAGGAGCTAGCTGAGTGTGGTGGAAACTTCAGCAGAAATCATAGAAACTTTTGCCTCCTGGACTGCTTGTGGAATCTAGGTCTAAATTCTGGAAGACTGAGGGAACCTTGTTTGATTAGGAACACTAGGCTTAGCTATGCTGAAGGGCACTGCCCTGGGCAAGAAGGAACCACCATTGGGTGAGTGCAGAGGCAGCAAGGTAGAGATGCTGCTGACTGTGGACACTTGCTAGAGGATGGAGCTCTTGGTTTGGAGTTCCTAGTCAGAAGAAATTGCTGAAGTAAAGTCAAAGACACCATCCCTCCCACCCCAGGATTAGAAGTACTTACATTAATGCCTCTTATTTTAAAAAAATGAACTGGCAAAGAAGAAAGAACCCCATCATAGAAACATGCTATAAGAACAGGAAAGACCAGGGAGAACATTGAAGAACTGCCCAGAAAGACTCTACAGAAAAAGTTAAAGAATTTAAAAATCAAATGAGAGATATTGAGGGAAAACTAATAAATAAATAAATAAAATCATCCAAGAAAAATAAGAAGATTATGGGGAGGGGAAGCTAACCAACCAGAAAAGGAGGTACAGAGTCTCAAAGACAAAAATAGTTCTTTGAAAATTAGAATTAAGCAAGGGAAACCCAGTGGAGTTGTGAAAGACCAAGAAATAACAAAATATATAAAGAATGAAAAAATAAAACAGAATGTGAAAAAAGAAAAATGACAGATTTGGAGAACAGATCAAGAAGAGAAAATTTAAGAATAATTGGACTGCCTGAAAGTTGTGACCAAAAAAAAGGATTTTGACACAATAATGAAAGAAATAATCCAAGAAAATTGTCCTGGAGTGATAGAAGATAAGGGAAAAGTAGAAATAGAAAAAAAAATTCACCCATCACCACTTTAATGAGATCCTTTGTGGAAAACACATAGAAACATTATAGCTATATTTTGAAATCCTCTGATCAAAAAGAAAATTTTGCAAGAAACAAGAAAAAAAATTTAAATATGATGGACCTACAATTAGAATTGTACAGGACTTGTCAGCAGCCACAATAAAAGTCCTGGAATTATATCTACAGAAAATCAAAAGAACTATACCTGCTGCTGACAAAAAATATCATATTCAGCAAAATTATGTATAATATTGAATGAAAAAATGGGCATTCAATGAACTTTCAGATTTTTCAGGACTTCCTATTAACCAAAACCAAACTTAATAGAAAATTTAACATAAAAGAGCCAATATTAAAGATTAATTTCAAGGAGCTTATTATGGACAGATTGTTTATGATTTTTTATGTGGGAAATTTATCACATTGACATCAACAATTTGACAGCTCAAAAGAAATATTGGAGCAGAATTAAGGTAAAAATAATGATTTTTTCATACAAATGAGTTGAAAAGGAAGAATAGACACAGAGGCATTAAAGGGAGGTGGGAGGAGGAATCATAGTTCTGAAAACCTCTTCACACAGGGAATGGGTTAAATAGACAACACTATATCTATCTATCTATCTATCTATCTATCTATATGTATGTATATATGTATATGTATATATATATATATATTATGAAGGGTTTAGCACCTTCCAAAATTTATAAAGAAATAAGTGGGGAATGAAAAACAGAGAAACAAAGGGTGACAGAAAAAGACAAGGGAGAGACCTATGGACTGGAGTAGGTTAAGCAATTGCAAGACAAGTTAAGAGCAGAATTAAAGCAAAGGGTCAACAGGAATAGGAAAGAGATACATACATACATACATACATACATATATATGTATATATATATACATATATATATATATATCTTTTCTTAACTATAGCCTGTTTGGGGGTGGGGTGATAATGAAAGAGGTAAAAAAGAAAAAAAACTTTAAAAGTGAGCAGCAGAGAGCAAAAGAACAATTTACAAGGAAGAAAAGATGGACACATGAATATAATTTTTCTATTGATATATATACATTCTTGAACTGCTATTTGTTGTTATATGTTTTGAATCCTCCCTGATGTTCTGCTGAGCACATAAAAATGTTCTCTTGTTTTGTTTCATTTTGTTTTGTATTCCTTTTAAGTTTTTCTTTTTTTCTTATTCTGTTTCTTTAAATAAGATAAATTTGGGAAGGAAAAAACTATATTAAAAAAAGATAGAACGCCTAATGTAACAGAGGCAAAAAGCTGTCTCTCACATTTCTTCAGTGTTCTCTTGCTCATTCAATTCTTCTTTTAATTTCTTCCAGTATCTGCCCATGTAAATGGTTTTAAGATTGTCTCCCAGAACGCCAACAAAAGCAAAAGTACAAGTGAGAGGAGGTTTTTCAATTGATTGTTAAACCCAGAGGACTTTCATTTTTATTGCATTGAATATATAATGTGATCACCGTTTTCTGAGTCCTTGTGTCCTTAATGACTGAGAGTGAAAATTTCCTATGTGGGGTAGGGGTGCTAGAGTTGTATACAAAACATAGATTTCAAATTTTATATATTTTAGCTATTTCATGTAATTCCTCAATCAAAATTCAAAAACCATCTCTAAAACCAATGAGGTTATTGAGCTAATGGTTCGATGAAACACCAAATGGTAGGTTCTTGAGTCATAATTTTTGTATTACAATTAAGACAAGAACATGCTTTCTACCTGTAGGCTTAAGGATTGAAGTACACAAATTGATCAAAAGCTTCTCCTTTCATCATCAATTGGGGGAATGACTGAACAAGTTGTGGTATATGAATATAATGTAATATTGTTGTGCTGTAAGAAATAACAAACAGGAATATTTCAGGAAAACCTATAAATACTTGCATGAACTGATGCAAAGTCAAGTGAATAGAAGCAGTAGAACATTGTACAAAATAACAGCAAAACTATGTGATGATCAATTACAATTGACTTAGCTCTTCTTAGCAATGCAGTGATTTATGACAATTCCAAAAGACTCATGATAGAAAATCTATCCACAAGCAGAGAAATAGCTGGTAGAGTCTGAATGAAGTTTAAAGCATCTGATTTTTACTTTTTATTTTCTCCTTTTGTTCTATTTTCTCTTTCATAATATGACTAATATAGAAATGTTTTATGTGATTGCATATATATACATATATACATATATATATATATATATATATATAAAACATATCACACTGATTACTTTCTTAGGGAGGGAGAAAATTGGTAACCCCCAAATTTTATTTTAAAGATATTTTTAAATTATATTTATGTTTAATTGGAAAAAATACTATTTAACAAAAAAAGTTCTCCCTTACAGATAATATGTCAGTTATTCATCATCACAAAGACATATGCTTCAGTTAATGT
Source organism: Myrmecobius fasciatus (assembly GCA_023553655.1). Lineage (NCBI taxonomy): Eukaryota > Metazoa > Chordata > Mammalia > Dasyuromorphia > Myrmecobiidae > Myrmecobius > Myrmecobius fasciatus. The sequence continues at coordinate 499,458 of JAJPUD010000600.1, read as the reverse complement.
GTCTGATAAGACAACAGGTACACATTTTTAAGATGGTTTATAAAACCTGAGAACCTAAAAGTGAGACAAGTTAATTTTTCTCTGCCAAAATTGAACCAATATAAAATAATTTACCTTTCTGCTTCTAGTCTCTATCCAACTAATAAGCCAAAATATAAATATTGTTTTTATCCTTGAATTATGCTTTATAGATTATAAAGTGTTTTCCTTACAAAAACCTTTTTAAAAGGTGTGCTATTATTCTCATTTTATAGATAATAAACTGGAACTCACAGAGGTTCAATGATTTGCCCAGGGTCATATAGCTAGTGAATGATAGATCTAGAACTCAAATTATTTCTTTGGCTCAATTTAAAGTGCAAGTTCATGATACCATATTGCCTCAAAGCTATTTTTATATATCTCTATCTAAGATTACAAAAGCAAAATATTGATTAATTCAATGTATTCTGAGAATTATCTCAGCCATGAATTATTTTAATTATATTAGTCACCATATATATAATACATATGACATAATATATATAAATTAGGCATTTATATATATTAGACACCATATTCCACAATTGCAAAAATGACTTTGTTATTTTTATAGACATTGTGAAAGGCTTTTAAGAGACAAAGTGGTATGATACCAAGTCTTGGTCTTCAGAGAATATACAGCCAAAAAGATACAAGGCATATATGAAAAGACAATAACAATAATATATGAAAATACAGTATGTATTGCAGAGGACTAACTGATATGTAATTTTAGAGAATGGAGAATCTCAGAAGAAGTATGGGATAAAATAAGGAACTAGAATAATTGAGTTATGAGCTATGTGTGTCCTGAAGGACAAGTGGAATTTTGAGAAAAGGAAAAGTAAAAAGTTCAAAGAGCAGAATCTATTAAAATAATGGATTAAAGCTTGTATAATGGATAATCTGGAGTTGAGGTTTTATGTAAGAGAATCTTGTGCCATGATTACTTCTTCACATTAAAAATATTAGACTAACAATTGCATATGCATCATATCTTTTATGGGGGCGAAAAAGATTGGTCCTTTTATTGACTGACAACTATCTGTTATAAATTGTTAAAGAATTCATGATAGTTGTTTTGAAAAATATAGAAAAAAGTGTTAGAAGGAGTATAATCTATTAAAACAGGATAGTACATTATATTATATATTATAGCTGAGAACTAGTACTACCATTCTGGAAAATAACTTGAATTTATGATAAAAATGTTACCAAATCCTTCATGAAATATGAATAAAAGATTGATAGAATTCGACAAACATTTACTAAGAATTATCATGTGTAAGTCACAGTACTAGGTACTGAGAATACAAATATAAAAAAGAGATAGTCCTTGCCCTCAAGAAACATACAGTCTATTGAGATGGGAAGTTCCACTGCTAAGGTCAAATGATAAAAAGGTGTTGGATACACCAAACTATTCATAGCAGCACTTTTTGTCATAGAAGAGAACTGGAAGCAAATTGTGCCAAATTACTTGAGGATGACAGAATAAAATGTGCTTAAAAATATAATTGATACTAATAGGTATATGGAAACATCCAAAAGTTTTGCTTTATTTGGAGTCAAAAGACTTGATCTTCAACCACATTTCTACCATTTATTAACTGTGTGACCTTGAGCACATCACTCCTACACTAGATGACCTTGAAGATCTCTTCCAGTCCCATATGTACAGTATGGAAAGTCCAATGCATTCATAATGAAAAATGAACATAAAGAATACAGAGAAATATATGCAGGACTGTATGTTTTAATACAGAAAAAACAGGCAATATACACAATAAATATGATAAATGAATGTAATTTTAAAAAATCAACATCATTTAAGCCAAATATCATGACCAATGTTGATTCCAAATCACTGGAATAAAAGCAAACTACACTTCTGTTAAGAAATACTAAGTTATAAGAGTTAAAAGTCATGAGTCATTTGAAATGACTAAATTAGATGGTTTTACTTAACTTTTTATGGGAATATATAATGGAAATTTGTTTATTCAGATGATAGATGCATCAAAACAAGATGTATCAGTAAAAAGAAAGTATTTAAAATAAAATGATTATAAGTTTTCCCTTACCTCAAAAAAAAATCATTCAAGTGTTCATGTATGAATGCTAAGAACACATTAACAAATATTTTCAGTTCTTTTAGAGAGTCACTCTTAGAGTGTGAGAAGATGCTTGGTCTAAGATAATTACAATGAAGTTAACCACTGAGGTATTTCTCTTAAAAGCCTAGAGGGGAAGTAAGTTATTTTTTGAAAAACTGGGATGCATGTCAACCACATAGTCCCTGAAGACTTGGAGACAGTGGTGTTTAACATTCTCAGAGCATTTGGATAAAAAGTCAAATATTCAACCATTGACTTATCATCATGGAAACAGTGCCTGAAAAGCTGAGATAATATCTTCTGTTTCTTCAGTCTCTTATAAGGGGGAGATGATAAATTATTTTATTTAAATGCCACTTCTTCTTCACACATTCCAAGTTCCATACCAAAAAAAAGCCTATTTACTTTTCTCTGAGCGTGGCACTCTATTACCCACCTCCAAGTTTTTGCACAGGTGATTTTACATGCCTGGAAAGCACTATTTCCTCATATCCATCTCTCACAAAATACCTTGTTTCTGTCATGCCATATTTCAGATATTACTTTCTTCAACAAATCTTTTCTGATCTCCCTAGTTGTGACTTATCTCTCTTTCTTCAAATGTCTTTGAAATCTTTGGATCACTGAAAATCTTTGAAAAGAGTGACTACTTTTTATTTTTATATTTGTATCTCCAGTTTCTGTTCAAACTGCTTTATAAATAGTAAGTGCTTAATAAATGTTTGTTGAATTATATTGAATTGTAAATGTTAAACTACAATTATCCCTTCCATACTAAAAGGATTGAGGCACAGTATCCCCATGATCTGGAAAAAGCCACATAAAAATTTGTGGTTCTCCATTCACACTATATTATTCATACCTTCATTCAATATAATATGAATTATTATAGTATTAGGAGAAAAATATATTAATGTTACATAATACATGTATATTTTCTACATTTCATAATATCTAAACTTTTTATGTTATCTTCTGGCTTTTGTGTGTCTTTTGCAGCTTCTATAAAAATGCCAAAAAAAATTTTCATTTAATTTTTTTTTTGCTGAGGCAATTGGGGTTAAAAGACTTGCCTAAGGTCACACAGCTAGGAAGTATTAAGTGTCTGGGGCCAAATTTGAACTCAGGTCCTCCTGACTTCAAGGCTGGGGCTCTATCCACCGTGCCACCTAGCTGCTCCCATTGAATTTTTTTTATGTTGACCTGTATTATATTGAAAATGCAATAGGGAAAATCACAAGATAAAAGATAATTGTATATACTAAATATTTTACAATCCATTTTTCTGAAACCTTTAAGTAGAAAAGGCACAAGGATTATTTTATAAAATTTTCACATAATCAAGAGAAAACTGCTGTAGAGAAAAGTCAAATGTGCTTTCAATAATTGTGTCCACTTGATACCAAATATCCCAACATCATTGAAAAATTCAGTGAAAGAATCTAGATGTATGCAGGCATCTAATTATTATAATGTATGTTGTCCCAAACAGTAATTCATAAAAAATTCTGATATACCATCAAATTGGACTTATTCTACCAAATGCAAGATGAAATAAGTGTATTTATTTAAGCCTTGAGGTAGGGAATGAGGGGGATGAAGAAGAGAATATATCAGGGAAGAGCACAGATAGCTTGTGCATTTTTAAAAAAATGGTGATGGGTAGACTTTCAAACTCTCTTTAGCTTTACTACTTAGTAGCTGATTTTCTCTTCTTGGTAGCCTCTCTCTATCCTCCTCCCCCAAAACTCCCAAAAAGAATAAAAAGATAGGAGTAGGATAGTGCATATAGGAGGGGAAGAGGAGAAGATTAAGATAATTGATCTGGTTAAATTCAGTTAACTTCCATTAAGTCATTATATCATCACTTTTTAAAAGTAACGAATTGAACATGAAGTAGATAGCTATTAATTAGGGAATGACTAAACAATTGTTTGTGTATTAATATAGTGGAATAGTAAAAACTTTAATAAATCATTTTGGTCCCCTAAAGTTTTTACATGTGTAAAGATCATATTCCTCCTAGTCATGTGCCTATTATTTATGACTAACTTTTCTTCATTAGAACTCAATGTTCGTTACCTCCTGATTTTGAATAATGATAATCAGGTATATGCCAGACATATGAAAATATTGCAGAAGTAAATATATCATGAGATCACCTAGAGAAGTGTTTGCTTGTCAATTCTATTTATAAGGCACTTTCTTCTGGGAAGTGTCTTTCTGTTATTACAATTATGACTCTATAATCAAAATGTCTTGACTCTGACCTTTACTAACTATGTCATCAAGGGCTATTCCAACATCTCAGTTTCATCATCTGTAAAATGAGAATAATAATGTTTACACCGATTACTTCATAGTTGTTAGGAAAGTTTTTTAAACCTTAAAGTGCTATCGAATTTTGAGATTATTATAATTGTTATTATTATCTGAGAAGAATAGTATATTGTCATGATCAGAGAAGGAGTGTGATATAAGTACAGAGAGACAGCTTCAAAGTCAGGTCTACTTGGAATCAAGTCCTACTACTGTGTAAACCTGGACAAATCACACAACTCTCTAAGACTCCTGGAATTAGTACGTGGTGAGTTCTCCTAACCTAACATTTCCTAAATAAATAAAATCATAGTTGCAGATCAAAACTCATCCATAGCAGCAGGGGGGAAAAAGCAAAACAAATTAAAAATTATAAAATTAAAATAAATATTTTTAAAAATTAAAAATAGCAGTAGCAACAGCAGCAACAGTAATAATAGTAACAGCAATAGCAGAAGCAGCAGCAGCAGTAGCAATAGGAGCAGCAGCAGAAGTAGTAGTAGTAGCAGTAGTAGAAGTAGTAGTCATAGTAGGAGTAGGAGTAGGAGTAGGAGTAGTGGTTATAGTAATAGTAGTAAACTAGTAATAGTTTAGATGACATAATAAAGAGCTAGCTACTTATTCAGGAAATGAAGGTCTTGTTCTGCTCTCTAGAGATGTTTAATTAACTCTGGCTGTTTAGTATATTGCACAAAACATTGAGGCAAAGGTGAACATGGGTGGTATATACCCATGTACTTATATTACTCATTTATATATAAATTATAGCTATATGTGGTATATTTTCATCAGTCATAGCTATTCTGATTTTATGATTGAAGGAATCCAGAGAAGTTTATGACCTCTTAAGAATACCACAAATGAGGGTGAATGTAGAAAGAATCTAACAATGATAGTTACTATTAATACCACAGCTTTCTAATTATACATTTATATTGTTACTTTTCTCCAATGATTTTCATAAGTAAATATTAAATACATATTTATGTGAACTAGAAATTAACTTTTCCCATTAAAAAGAGGGTTCAGAATCCCAAGTTTCTAGTATAAGAGGCAATGACCACCCAGCTTCTAAACTATGTGGGGAACACAGGAAAATATACTATTTAAGGGAGTTTTTGATGTCATCAACTGTACTGAGCCAAAAAAAAAAGAACCATGAAACTAATCTTTTTAAAGAACAGAATAGGAAATTATAAAAACATAACTGTTATGTGTTAGTCCATGCTTAAAATTATTTAGTCCTTAAAATGTCCACATTTATTGTTTGTGGTATTTAAAAAACACAAAACTTTAATTCATATTTAAGAACTTTGTAAAAAAAAAAAAAAAGATTCTGAGTTGAGAGTTGGCTTCCCCCAGCCCATTAAGCTCAGCACCTCTTAAATTCATGGGTTTTTGGCAGACATGCATAGAACCAATATCTGGCTCCTAACTATGCTCCTTATGGGATTTTTTAATTGAAAAAAATAGTGTGCAAATGCAATAAGTGGTGATACTAAACAAAACATGGACATTTTTATGATGTATTTTTCCAAAATAATGAGAGGCACCAATGACTGGCTAATGTCTGGGAAAATGTTGCTATGAAAAAAACTACTTGTTTTTGTGAATGAACTTCAAGCATATGTACACACAAATACATCTGACACCATGAGTTTTTAGTGTGTGTGTGTGTGTGTGTGTGTGTGTGTGTGTGTGTGTGTGTGTGGTCTTACAGCTTCAGTATAGGCAAATGTTGCTTCCAGATCTTAAACTTAATTTTTTAGCATGGAAACTGCTTTCTTTTACCTATCTTACATATATTTTGGAAGAATGTTTTAATGGCTATGTTCTAAACTCATTCCAGAACTGATCAGCTGTTATACTGAAGAGTAGAAGATATAACCCCATTTAATATTACCCCATAAAAAAGACTTAACACATCTTGACCTTCTATGTTTCAGTCTTGCTATTGGGGCCAAAAGTCTAACTCTAGAGAGAACATAGTCTAGTTAATAAACAAAGACAAAATATTAATAGGTGAGTTTCTGAACTATTATGTGTTAGAGAGGAAAACTGGAATCTTTGGGAGTATAGCCCTAACCTATGAGACTGATAAAAAGAACAATCTTTGCCAATATATCTCTTGGGGTTGATTGCTAAAGACAGAATATTGGATTGAATTGAGTATGCAAAGGCTCATAGATTTTAAACTAGGAAAAACTTCATGGTCCTTTCTGGTCCATTTCTCTCATTTTAGCACTAAAGAAATTGAAGTCCATGAATATTAAGTGACTTGCCCAAGGTAACAGAGATAATAAGGTTTAGAAATGGGATTAGTATATTAGTATTAATGAGGTAGTATAGTAGATTGCATATTGGGTCTAGAATCAAGAAGATCAGAATTCAAATACTGCCTCCAATACTTACTAGTTCTGTGATCCTGGACATTTGTCCTTTTAAACTCTGTCTGCCTTATTTTTCTCAATTATAAAATGAGGGTAATAATTACACCTACTTCACAGGGTTATTGTGTAAATCGAATATGATAATATTTGTAAAGTGCTTAGCACAGTGCCTAAAATACTATTCAGTTGTTTTTTTTTTATTTTTTTTCAGTCTTATCTTACTCTTTGTTACCCCATTTGAGTTTTTCCTGGTGAAGATATTGGAGTGGTTCGCAATTTCCTTCTCCAGGTAATTTTATAGATGTGAAAACTGAGTGAAACAGGATTAAGTGACATCCCTAGGATCACACAATCAGAAAGTGTCTGAGGCTAGATTTAAACTCAGTTCTTGCTGACACTAGGCCCAGTATTCTAGCCACTGTGCCAGCTAGCAGCCCTAAAATATAATAGGAAACTTAATAAATGCTTGTTTTCTTCTGGTTTATTTCTACCATAACGTATTTTCCTGTCAGAACTGAGATAAAATTTTGTACATATTTAGAAATTTTGTAACTATAGTGGTAATTATAACATTGGAAAACAAAAATACTAACTAATTTAGAATAGCTGGATAAAAAAAAAGGGAAGGCAAAAGATACTGCATATGCTTATTTTTCAGTTTTTGGAGTGTGTTAATCAGATATGCTAATTTCTGGCATAAATAACACCATTAAAATTAAGTAATTAAACTCATTCCATTTCATAGCATCATCAAGGACATATTTAGAACTAGAAAGAATCTTAAAATCTATCTAGTACAATCTCATTTTACAGTTGAGGAATCTGATGCTCCAAAAGGTTAAGAAATTTGCCCTGTATCTCAAAACCAGTAAGTATCAGAAGCTGGTTTTGAACTCAGGTCTTCTGATTCCACGCCTAGCACTATTCTAGCCTCCTGTTTCTTGTTTAATAAGATTTTAATGTGGGGTTATTGGAATTATGTTCTATGACCACAGTATCTGTATCTCTTTATCTAAATAACACCCAAGGAATTATTATCGAAGGTGTCCTCATTCAAAGCACCTAACTTTTTCTAAATTCAGTTCATTGATTTCAGTTGTACCTACAACTCAAATAGATCCCTGTAATAGATGAAGCACATCAATGATTTATCTTCTGAAAAGGCAAGTCTTTCTTTCTTTAACTATCATTGTTTTAAAATAGTTTACATTATACATTCTTTCATTGGTTTCTCTGAAATTCTTTATTCAACCCCAACTCCAATTTCCAGTGAAGATGAATTTTATCAACAAAGTAGTCACTTGGTAGTCTTGAGGTTAGGTGCCAAATCCAAAGTTCTTTTTTCTTAATTCTCATCCTTCTTGCAGCCTGATAATATTGATCATTCTCTTCTCTCTTGATTTTCAGACTATCACTCTTTCCTGGTTTTCCTCCTACCTACTTGACCCCTCCTTTTTTGTCTTCTTTGCTGGATCCTTCTCTGGCCTTGACCTTCTTTTATTTTTCCTCTATACTTCTTCACTGATTGATTTCATCAGCCCTCATGACTTTAATTAACATTTCTATGCCTATGATTCTCAAATCTACCTTTCCTGCTCCAATCTCTCTATTTACTTCCATTTTTTTGCAATTGCCTTTCAGAAATCTCAAACTGGTTATCCACAAGACATCCTAAATTCAATATGTTCAAAACAAAACTTACTAACTTTCCTCTTAATCCTTCCCCCATTCCAACTTCTCTATTACTGTAGAAGGCAACACCATTCTCCTAGTCCTTCAGGCTACTGCCCAGGAATTTTCCTGGATTTCTCACTATCTCTCATCCTTCATATCCAAGATGTTGCCAAAATTTAACTGATTTCATTTTTGCAATATCTCTCAAATGATCTCCCTTCTCTTTTCTTATACCATCACTACTTCAGTGCAGTTCTTCATCACCTCATACCCTGATTATTGCCTAATGATCTCTACTTCCATACATCCTCCATTTTAACTAAAGTTATTTTCTTGATCCTGTCATTTCATATTCAAAAAATTCCAGTGGCTTCCTATTGCCTTCAGGAACAAATGCAGTGACATTCAGAGCTCTTTATAACCAAGCCCCCTCCTTTGCAGTCTTCTTAAACATTATTCTCCAACATGTCCTCTTTGATCCAATGATACTAGGTTCCTGGTTATTGAATTAATAAGACATTCTGTCCCTTTACTCTTGGTATTTTCCCAAGCTGTCTCCAGTGCTGCTTCTTTCTTTGCTCTCACTATTTACCTCTCTGGTTTCCTGTAAGCCCCAACTAAAATTTCACCTTCAACAAGAAGCCTTTCCTAACAATCCTTAACTTCAATGCATTCCCTCTATTAATTATTTCCTATTTATCCTAATGTAACATACTTTATTTATTTGCAAATTTCTTCCCTCATTAGATTATAAACTCCTTGAAGGCAGAGATGATTTTTTTTTGCCTTTTTTATATCTCTATCACCTAACACAGTGCCTGGCCCACAGTAGGCATTTAATAAATGTTTATTTTATTTGTTTAATGTTTAAATGATTCTTTGATTGAATTCACTCATGGAACCCATCCCACGGAGCACATTCAAAATTGCAATTTCTAGTTCTTGTTGAACATGTGGGAGCTTTGTGGTCTGATTCTGACTGTATGTCTAAAGGCTAAAAGATTTGCACTTCAAAATGACAAAGTGTCTCTTTAAAGATTGCAAACCTGAAAGAGACAGTGACTCAGTAGATATATAAAAGGCAGCAACCACTCCTCAATTTCTCTCTTTCTTTCTAGTCAAAAATAGCGTCAGGGTTGTTTCAAACTGAATTCTATGAGGGGTATAGCAGAAACCACTGTTTTAAGTCTTAACACAAACTCTGTGTAGTCATAAGCACATGGCACCCAAAGCCTAAAATACTGCTTATATAAACCAGAGCCAGAGTTTGGGCTGCCTCTTTTGCAATTGCTTTTTCCTCAAATGAGTTGCATTTGGACCTATCCTGAGATGCATGTATCCAGATCTGGGAATAAAGGTTGCAAGTTCAAAAATCTGACAACCTAAGTGAAAAGTACGAATATTTACAAAAGTTTATATTGCTCAGATTAACAGAAGAGTAAAAATCTGCTTAACTCTATCTTTAAAAGATAAATTGAACCATAATTGAGTTGCCTATGAAAAAATGTCCAGGACCAGATGAATTCTACTAAATTTTTAAACAATTAATTCTAATACTATATAGAATATTTGGGGAAAATAGGCAAAGGAGTTCATTCAAATTCCTTTTATGGTATTGATATCTAAACCAAAAAGTTTAAAAACAGTGGAAAGGAAACTACAGACCAATTTCCCAATGAATATGACACAAAAATTTTAAATGAAATACTAAAAAATTTATAGAAATATCACAAAGATCATATACTATGACCAGATGGAATTTATACCAGAAATGTAGAACTAATTCAATATTAAGAAAGATATCAACATAATTGGCCATATCACTATCAGTAACCATATCATCAGCTATTTTAAGGAATACAATGCTCCAAAACAGTTCTAAAGAACTTATGATGAAAAGTGCTTTCTACTTCCAGAGAAAGAACTGGAATTTCAGAAAGAAAAGAAATTTCAATACAAATTGAAATATTTTTTATTATTCTTGGGTTGGGTTTTTTTTTTTTGGTTTCTTGTTTTCTTTTGCAATGTAGCTAATATGGAAATATTTTCCATAACTGCACATGTGTTATCTACATCAAATTACTTGCCTTCTCAAAGAAAGGGGAGGGTAGACAGGAAGCTAGAGAATTTGGAACTCAAAATTTTAAAAAGTAAATCTTAAAATTTTTGTTTACATGTATTTTGGAAAAAAATAAAAATTATATGTAAAAATGAAAGTCTGATAAGACAATAAAAAAAAGATTGGAACTCAAAAATAAGGGGTGGGAAGGAATACTGATAATCAAATACTGGTCATGAGTAAGCTAAGGCATATTTATAGCATCATAGATTTGGATATAGAACAGATCTTAGAGGTCCTCTAAGTCAAACCTCCCATTTTACAGATAAGAAAATTCAGCAGAGTTAGAATTTGAGTTTCTCTAGGCTCCAAATCCACTTTTCTCAGAGCTGGAAACAAAATATATAAAATGATCTTTTTGATTTGAAGCAAAGGGGATTGTGAACTTGAAGGCACTCCTGTGAAAAGAGAGTAATTATATTTACTCTGTAATTTATATTTAAATATAAATAAGTTATATTTATTCACTAAGAAGTGAAAATAGTGCAAAGTCTCTTATATAGTATGTTCCCTCTTATTGGAGATGATATAGGCTATTATAAAAATACTTGATGCCCTTCTAATTGTGAAAAAAATGATGCAAAAATCTTTCAGAGACCTATTTGAAAGATTGTCTTGTTATTTTAAGGTATTTCTGTATTGTCATAACTAATGTTTGTTTAAAAAATAATGTTAAATATGAACTGTCCCATAAAAACATAACAAATTTGAGCTTTTCCCCCCTTTTTAAAGAAAGCATTTTAAAGTATTCTTTTTATTGGCTATATTTCTCAGTGAATTCAAATAATTCTAATAGAAAAAAAATTATTCAAATTGGAAAACTATGGAGTTTTGCTTTTCTTCCTGCTTTCTTAGGGAAAGCTTCACTGGAATCTATTTTTGAAATAGCTGCTTTTCAGTCAGAAGAAAAAGGGCAAACATTTTTGGTTTGCCCATCATCCTCAGAAAAAGTGAAAATTACTTCTGGGAAAGACAATGATTTTAGTTGACAGAATAAAGTTCATTGGGAATTATTAATTAACCCATAACACATGATTTTAAAAAAAGTTTTATTTTATTTTCCTCAATTACACATAAAAACAATTTGAACATTTATTTTTATAATTTTTAATAATTTTTCAAATTTCCAACTCTTCTTCTTTCTCCTCCTCTCTCCTTGAGAAGGCAAGCACTTTGAAATAAATTATATGTGTGTAGTTATGCAAAACATATTTTCATTTAGCCATGTTGCAAAAGGGAACACAAATGAGACAGAGAGAAAAAGAGAGAGAGAGAGAGAGAGAGAGAGAGAGAAGAAAAATTTACAATTAAAAAAGTATGCTTTAATCTGCATATAGACTTTATCATTTCTCCTTTTCGTATTGTCTTGGTATTGCAGAGAATAACTAAGTCATTCATACTTTATCATTGTCCAATGTTGTTATTATTGTGTACAATGTTCTTCTGGTTCTACTCATTTCATACTGCATCAGTTCATGGAAATCTTCAGATGTTTTTTCCGAAAGCATTCTGTTCATCATTTCTTATAGAACAAGAGTATCTTATTATAATCATATTTAACTTAGTCATTCCCCAATTAAAGGACATCTCAGTTTCCAATCCTTTGCACCGTACAAAAAGCTGCTATAAATATTTTGGTGCATATAAGTCCTCTTCTTCTTTCTTTGTTATCTTGAGGGTACCGACGTCACAGTAATGTTTCTGGATCAAAAAGTATGCACAAGGAGGAGCTAGGTGGTGCAGTGGATAGAGCACCAGCCCCGAAGTCAGGAGGACCTGAGTTCAGATCTGGTCTCAGACACTTAACACTTTTCAGCTACATGGCCCTGAGCAAGTCACTTAACCCCAATTGCCTCAGGAAAAAAAAGTACAATTTTATCAGCCTTTGAGCATAGTTCTAAATTATTTTCCAGAATGGTTGAACCAGTTCACAATTCCACCAATGATGCATTAATGTACCAATTCTTCTATATCCCCTCCAAAAGTTGTCATTTTCTTTTTTTATTATATTATTTGATCTGATAGATGTTATGTGGTACCTCAGACTTGTTTAAATTTCCATTTCTCTAATAAATTGTGATTTAGGCTATTTTTACATGACTAGAAATAGCTTTGGTTTCTTCTTTTGAAAACTGTCTATTCACATACTTTGTTTATCAATTGGGAAATTGCTCATATGTTTACAAATGTGGCTTAGTTGTCGCTATATGTGAAACGAGACTCTTATCAGAGAAACTTGGTATAAGTTTTCTCTCTAGTTTCCTATTTCCCTTCTAATTTTGGCCACATTTGACTTTACATGTGCAAAAGCTTTTTAATTTGTTGCAATCAACATTATCCATTTCATATTCTATGATGCTCTCTATGTCTTGTTTAGTCATAAATTATTCATTTATCCATAAATCTTACAGATAAAATATCCCATGTTCCCATAATTTGCTTATATCACCCTTTATGTCTACATCATTTATCCATCTGACCTTGTTATAGCATATGGTGTGAGAAGTAAAGTACTGTTGTCCTATTTTCTTGCCAAACTTGCCAGTTTTCTCAGAAATTTTTATCTAATATGATTCTTGTCCCAAAATCTTGGATGTTTCAGTTTGTCAACTACATAGTCATTTACCACTATATAATATGTACCTAATCTATTATGCTGATTCAAAAATCCATTTCTTAGCTAGTATCAGAAAATTTTGATGACTACTGCTTTGTAACACAGTTTGAGATCTGACACTGCTAAGCCAATTTCTTTCATTTTTTCCCATTGATTCTCTGGATATTTGTTGAATTTTTGTTCTTCCAGATGAATTTTTTAACCTTTATAATTTTTTTGGTAATTCAATTGGCATGGCACTGAATAAGTAAATTAATTAAGATAGAATTGTCATTTTTATTATTGTCTAGGCATATGCATAAACAAATAATTTTTCTCCAATTGCTTAGATCTTATTTTATTTGTATAAAAAGTGTTTTGTAATTGTGTTCACATAATTCTTGGGTTTGTCTTGGCAGGTAGACTCACAAATATTTTATATTAAATGTAGTTTTTCAATGGAATTTCTCTCCCTTGCTGCTGAACTTTGTTGATAATGTATTAAAATGCTGATGATTTATGTGGGGTTATTTTATATGCTGTAAATCTTGAAGGTATTAATTATTTTAATTAGTCTTTTAGTCAATTCTTTAGGATTCTCTAAGTATACCATCCTATCATTGGCAAAGTGTGATAGTTTTGTTTCCTTATTGTATATTCTGATACCTATAACTTCTTTTTCTTTTCTTATTGATAAAGCACGTCTTAAGGACTGATTTCCATTTTTGGTGTGTGTTTGCCACTCAACTCTCACTAGTGACTTCAAGAAGCTACAGAATCTACCGCAGTCACACCCTGGTAAACTATTTTAACAGATGGGATAGACCAGATGGGATAACTGGGGGAGTACTCAAAGTCGTCAGTAAGTTAGGATGGTGTCTACCCCAAGTATGTAATGACTTCCCCTTACAGAATGGGTAGATAACAACAACAGCTTTGAAGGTAGCTGAAAGCAGGCAGTGTGGAGTAATTAGAATTTGGTTAGACATCGAAAATGCCAGGGTCATTCAGCGCATCCTGAACCATTACCCGTCATCTTGACTTTTGTCACTTGGCTTCAAAGACTGGAAGAAAGAATGAGGTCAACAATTTTGTGCATCTATGTATTCCTTCGATCTAATTTATACATAAGTCAACAGTTATCACCCATATCATTTCACCATCATCAGTGTGTATGATCCAACCATTACTAACCTTAATGAAGTCAAAGAAAAAACTTATGATAACCTGGAAATCCTCAATATCAATATGCCATAAGAAGACAAGAATCTAATTCTGGGGGACTTTAATGCCAAAATAAGCATAAACTATCAGACATGGCAAGATGTCATTGGGTAAAATCGAGTTAGAGAAAGCAATAATAATAATCACTTACCACTTAAGACTTGTGTGTCTTAGGAACTCAGCACCAACATTGTCTTCTGTTTCTTAAATGCAATAAAACTTTATGGATGCAACACCACAACAAATATTAGTATTCAATAGATAATGTCATTGAAGGAGAAAAGACAGTTTGTGAGCGTCATAGACAATGTATGGCACAGAGTGCAGGACCTATCATAGAAACTCTTTCCAATCTAAACATTAACATTCAACAAAAGTGGCAACCTGAAAGCAAGGTGATATCAGAAGATTTAATGTCAACAGATTACAGTGCTTCTCTGAGCATAAATGGTTTGTTGCTAACTTGGAGGGAAAACTGAACCAACACACAGTTGTCAACAGTGGAGTGGAAAAAAGTGAGCAGTTTTCAGAAATTTGATGTACAGCATACATTTATTTATCTGGGCCACAACATTCACAAATATCAAGATTGGTTTTATGAAAATAATGGTGAAATTCAGAAGCTGTGAAACAAACAAAAAGAGAACTTCACAGGATTTACCAGAAGGATAGTTTGTCCATCTCTAAGAAGGCAGTTTTTAACTCCATCAAAAGTATAATACCATCAAAGCCTCGACAGAAATGGGATTCTTGACTCAGTAAGAAGGCAGATGAAATTCAGTTTTATGGTTGATGGTAACAGCACAATGTACTTTTGTGAAGTCCTGAGGGCTATTTAGAAGCCAAAATGCAACTCAATTACTTGAGCTGAGGGAGCTGCATTGATTAATGATTAGAACAAAATGCTGAAGAAATGGACTGAATCCTTCCATATCATTCTCTACATATCATCACTATTCTGAAGTTATTGACTGTATACTTCAGGTTGAAGTCAATGCCTCTTTAGCTGAACTTCCAATTGAAGAAGAGGTTTTGAATGACATTAGGCTTCTCGCATGTAGCAAAACACTTGGTGCTGATTCTATTCCAGGTGAGATTATTCAAAAACTGACTGAAATCTTGTGATACATGACAGAAGTTATTCACCAGAAAATCAAGAATGTCTTCATTGTCCATCCCTATAAAGGAAAAGAAAATCAATTTTCCTGTGTCTCTCTCTTAGTCATCTCTGGCAATATTCTTGCCAGAATCCTTCTTAATAATCTGATCATTCACTTGGAAATGATTCATTTTTTGGAGATCTTGTGTGGCTTCAGTAAGTCAGTGACACAGTTAATATGATGTTTACTACCTGAAAACTTTAGGAGAAATACCAAGAGCAGAACAGAAGTATGTTGACAATGTTCAGTAATCTGACCAAGGTCTTTGATATTTTAACTGGTATGGGATTGTGAAAGATCATGGCAAAATTTTGTTGCCCAGAGAAGTTCATCAATATTATATGTCATTTCCATGATAGCATGACTGCATGGGTTCTGATTCATGAACAATGCTCTTGTACTTTTTTGACCACCCAGTGGAATAAAACAGGTCTGGTGCTTTTTAGAATGAAGTTTTCAGTACTGTTGTCAGATGTCTTCAAAAAAGGCAAAAATGGCATCAAAGTCAGCTGCCACACAGATGGTAAATTATTTAATTTGAAAAGTTTACAACCCAAAACTAAAGTAGAAGGATAATTGATGTGTGACTTTTTGTGTGCAGGTGAAAGTACATGCAATGCAGCCTCTAAGGTTGAAATGTAACAAAGCAAGGATTGATTCCCTGTACTTGTGTTAAATTTGTCCTAACAATTAACACCAAGAAAATAAAGGTTCTTTGGGGCAGCTAGGTGGCGCAGTGGATAGAGCACTAGCCCTGAAGTCAGGAGGACCTGGGTTCAAATCTGGTCTCAGACACTTAACATTCCCTAGCTATGTGACCCTGGGCAAGTCACTTAACCCCAATTGCCTCAGCAAAAAATAAATAAATAAATAAATAAAGCTTCTTCACTAGCCAGCACCAGCATCTATATATGAAATCATTGTTTACAGAAAATAGAGAAATTCTGAGTGTTGTGGATTTGTTCATTTATCATGACTTTTCATGGGTAGTTTTCAAGGATATTTCCATATATAATGAGATTGAAACACATTTAGCATTTAGAAGTTTTGAAAGAAATTGTGAGGGAGAAAGAATATATGGCTGTTTATCAACAGAGACATTATGTTGATCTCATTATTGTATGCCTGTATATAGTTATGACTGCTTACCAGTGCCATGCCAGGAAACTGAAATGTTTCCATTTGAATTGCCTTAGAAAGATCCTGAAAATCATCTAGCAAGACAAGACACAGGTTCTTTCTCTAGATGAATCATCAAGCATTCAAATTCTAATGCAGAGTATGCAACTCTAATGAGTTGACTATATTGTTTGTATTATATTACATTGCCAAAAGTAGGTTTGCCTAAGACTATTCTACAGAGAATTCACACAAGGAAGTGCCCACCGGAGAACAGAAGAAGCAATACAAGAACAGGCTTAAAGTCTCTCTGAAGAACTCTGGAATCAATTGTGAAACAAGGGAGACATTGGCACAGGATCACCAAACATAGTGTACCCACATTAAAGAAAGCTCTATGAGCAAAGCAAAATTGCAGTAGCTCAAAAGAAACATATGATGTACAGATTTAGAGACATCTTCGTTCCAAATGTTTATATGGATTATATATATCTGACCTGTAACAGAGCTTTCTGAGTTCATATCTGATAAGCCAGTTAGGCATACTGTACTTTAATCCCATATAGTGATTTCATTTTTATCTTTCTTGAATATGAAGGATAACAACCAACTGTTATGATAGAGTCAATTGTCTTCCTGATACTGCACCAAACCTGCATTCCTGGTATAAATCCCTCTTGGTCATAGGACGTAATTTTTGTCATGTATTGCTATGATTTCCTTGCTAGCATTTTATTTATTTTTTTGCCTCAATATTCATTAGGGAAGTTGTTCTGTAGTTTTATAGTTACTCTTCCTGGTTTAGGTACCAAAACCATATTTGTTTCATGAAAGAAATTTTGAAGGACTCCTTCTTTGCCTATTTTTCCCAAATAGTTTTTATAGTATTAGAATAAATTGCCCTTTAAATGTTTCATAGAATTTACTTGTGAATCCATCTGGTCTTTTTTTTCCCTAAGGGAACTCTTTTATAGCTTGTCCAATTTCTTTTTTCTTTTTATTCTTTTCTATATTTTAATTTCTATTATTGCACCAATATACTTTATGCTTTATATGCATATAAGTTTCTTTTTTCCTAATTTGGCAGCAATTCAAATACATAATGTATTATCATCTTGGAGAATATAAAGTAAGAACAGGTGAAAAAAGATGAGAAAAGAGGCTTCCAAATAGTTAACCACTAGTGATTTTCCATATTTTCCTTCAGTGTTTTCCATTTGAAAGAAAAGCTCTTCCAGAGCTCAGCAAGTACAAAACTGTTTGAAACATAGCCCAGGAAAAAAAGACAAAAACAAACATGGACTCATAAATCTATGGGAAGGACAAGAAAAGATTTCAGGGAAAAAAAGAAGAAAATATGTATTTCCAGGTTGTATTCAAAGGTTCTTCACTAAGAATAAAAGTATAGCCTGATGGCAAAAAAAAAATTACACTTTTTATCACAACAAACCCTTCACTCATCATAATTAGTTCCTTAACTGAAACAAATGAAAATGTCCTTTCCTGTGGGAAAGAGTCCTGTGGGACTCTCTTCACAGTATTGTGAGGAAGAAAGGAAAATGTTGTAAAAACAAAACAAACAAAAAATTCCCCAAACTTTTTTCTGATATTCCTCTGGGCAAAAGTTATCAGAGCCTCTGCTTTTCAAAATTTGTCAAACTGCCATAGGTATCATTTTCAGGAGCTTTCTTAAAAATGGCAGATATAAGCATGATATCAATCCTTGCTTGAAAAACTGAGTACAGGAAATGGATATCTCTGGTTAAAAGAGCCAGACTTTATTGGAAATGAGCAGAGAAAACATACGTGGTTCCACAAAACAATCTAGGTCAGATACCAAATACCAAGGAAGGAAGGGCATACTATAACATTACCTGCAAGAGGAGTAAGTACTTTGTACTTCTCCAATGCATGGATCTTGACTTTCTCAACTCTAGGTCACACAAAAGACAAAAGAAGGAGATCTTGCTTCAAATAAAGCAACTAGGATGGAACTACAGGAACCTAACACTTACCAAATGGACAATGTGGGAGAACAGCGATTCAAAAATCTTACTCTGGTCAGAGGCATTGTTCTGGTGAAGAAATACAAAGTGATAGAACAAGTGGTATCAGCACAATCCTCTTTTCAAATAAAGAGATGTATAAATGTAGAAGAGAGTAATGGAATTGCTCCCAGTTCTGTCATTTCCCAACTGAGATTAGTAAGAAGAGAATAAGGCAGAAAGTGAAGAACAAGAGTTTCAGCCATCTATTTATAAAGCTTTACAATCACATTTCACCACTTATTTTATAAATACAATTCTGAAATTAATCTCAAACAACCCTATCTCAATTTGAGCTAGGAATAAATAAGACAATAATGGGGTCAGTATTTCCTTATTTCCTAAGATCTATACCCAAAGAATTAAGTCCTTTCAATAGCAGAAATCAAATGGAGCTCTGAAAAGGTAAACATCTACCAACTCTGAGAGAAAGGCCATTTAACTACCCTGCCATAATGCCACGAAAAAGGGCAATGGACCACCAGATAGCCTTGGAAAAAGGATAAGGATTTGAAAAAGGAGAGCTGAGCTACTGTGAATATAGATAAAATCCCCTTGAAATAGAGACCCTGATCCTACAAGCAATGTTTGCTCAGTGACAAGTGGGCTCACATCCATCTCTCAGTTTTGTTAGCTAGAGATACTCACTGATTTATACACAAAAAGGGATCAGTGGTAGAAGGTACATAAACTAGCTCTTGATTGCAAT
Source organism: Myrmecobius fasciatus (assembly GCA_023553655.1). Taxonomy (NCBI): domain Eukaryota; kingdom Metazoa; phylum Chordata; class Mammalia; order Dasyuromorphia; family Myrmecobiidae; genus Myrmecobius; species Myrmecobius fasciatus. Next base: position 479,965 of record JAJPUD010000600.1, on the reverse strand, counting down.
AGGAAAGTTTTTTAAAAGATTGCTTGGGAATTTCAGTTCTGGAAAAGGTAGAGTTTCCCAATTTCCCCCTTCAAATTAGTGCTCTTAAACTCTTTTGTTCTTCAAGTTTTGTCTTCAGAATTGGACACAGTTGGATGGCTGCGATGTCTAGTTTGGAACAGAACTAGACATAGTACTGAAGTCTCCCCATAGATCACTCATTGAAAAAGCAGTAACAGGAGCAGGAATAGGAGCAGGTACTGGTGTCTTTGAGACAAGAACAAAAGAATCAGAGTATAACAAGATAATGGTATCATTGCCTTTTTAGATTTTTTATGGTAGGTGGGGTGACATGAGTAGCAATGGGTACTGAAGATGAAAGTGGGGGACTAGTCACTCCCCCCAAGTAGAAGGGGCAGTACTCATCCCCCAAAATCCCTGATAAAGACTTGGAGTTTCATGGGGTTTTTTGTTGTAATATTCCCACTACTCAATTTGAACATGTGTCCTTCCTTAAAGCCTAGATCCAACTTGGGGAGAGTATCCATTTCCTGAGATTCTTTGGTGATCTCTTACCTGCTTTACCCATTTGAAGTGATCTTGCACAGAAATATTTCCATCAAAGACATTACTCCATCTGTAAAGCCAATACCAGTGAAAGCACTATGTCCAGTACTATCATGAATCTGAATCACAAAGGACAGGCTAGAATGTTACAATCTCCACAGGAGTGCCAGGATATTGGTCCGCTGAGCAAATAGCTCTCCCGATATTTTATCTTCAAGTTTGATGTAAGCAATCTTGATTTTTGGAAGTGATTTAGAAAAAATAATCCAAGTAAGCAGATACAGTTTCTAGTCAGATACTGATCCACAGTTGCAAAGGATGGACTTGTACTCTACCTCAGCCACCATCTTGAATTCTCTCTCCAAGTTTTGGGAAAACCCCGACCTGAACAGGGTTTATGACAAGGGTATCATTTTTTTTCTAAAATATGATTATTTAAGCTTTCTATTTCTTCTGCTAATCTGGATGATTTATATCATTATCCTTCTTAACATAGAGAACTTTAAACTAAATACAATGTTTTAGGTGGGGTTAATTTCTGCAGGTTGAATTGGCACTATCAGATCCTTTTTCCTGAACAACGTTTCTATTAACAGCCAAAAATACTCATATTTTTATAAGTTTTATAAGCTGTTTTACCACAATTGATCAATTAGTCAACAATTATTTATCATGCGCTGGTAAAGATGTTAAGAAAACAAAAATGAAATAAGGCATAGAGACTGCCTTGAAGGAACTTACACTACAAGATGAGTCACTGTTTTGATTCACATTGAGCTTACAATTCCCATTAACAAAATTTTTGTATAATTTGCTGTCCTAACATTTTTGGTTTGTCCTCTCCTTGGATAATTAGTTTTTTGAACATAAATATACAGTCTTACATTAATGGCTATTAAATTTCATCTGGTTAGCTTTTACCATTTTGCCCATAATTCCAGTTTATCAATATCACTTTGGACCCTGACTCTGCAATTCAGTTTATCTCTCCCAGCTTCATTTCAATCTACATATTTTGTAAGGATACCATTTATGTTTTCCTCTAAGTCCTTTCAACAGAACAAAAGTGAGGATTGAACCATTTTTCACATTTCTAAGGATCTCTCTTTGGGTTATCAATCCATTATTAAAATTTCATTTTAGTAATTTAACTAAATTCACAAAATGATCCTATTCTCTAGGTCATATTTTTTCATTCATCCATAAAGATACCAGAAGAGATTTTCCAGTGGTTTACTTAAATTCCAATAAATTATGTCTAAAGTATTGCCTTTCTCTACTAAACATACTTTTAATAATTTAAGTGTGGGTGTGTGTTTGTGTGAGTGTGTGTTTTTGGTGTGGGTGTGTATACATGTGCACATATGAATGTGTAGGAAAGGAGAGAAGGTGAAATTGAAATTTAAAAAAAAAAAACCATTAGAATGTATACATTTGAATGGAGTTGAGCAAAATTTATGTGTAGCAAATAAGCTCTGACTTAGTCTCTCAGAACTGGACCTCATATATCTGCTCTTCAAACTCTTAGAGGTATGAATGTCTTAAGGTTGCCTCTTCTCTGATATTATGGACTTGAAATCCCAACATATCCTCCTCTTTTACTAGAAGATCCTAGGGACTAGTCTCTCACTCCATCTAAATAGTAATTGTTTCTATTTTGGCCAGAATCCCTGAAGGTCTTCCCTTCCCAGATTCATATTTTTTTATTAGATATAAAAGGCCATTCTTCCCATCCTCTAGCCTTAATTACTAATTGGGCATTGCCTCAGTGAAACTGAGCCCTGATAAAACACCTTAGTTTAAAAAGACCAAAGTTTCCCAGTTTGTCCATGGCCATCTCCAGTCATCCTGATCTATTTCTTGCCACTGGATTCTGATAGCTCTAGAGGAGAAAGTGAAGCTGGTGACATCACACAATCTTCCTTCATTTTAATAAAATTCACTTGCATGTCAACTCCTTGATGTCACAGTCATTTTCAAGAATAAAGGACAACAATTATTAGGGGCTAGTCTTTGGCTCCATCTAACAACAACATCAACTAACCTTTACAATTTTTCCCCAAAGATATGGTAAAAATAAAGATAGAAAAATTTTCTCCTTTCACCCCAAAGGCAAACCCCACTTGGTTGGGGAAAGAAGATTCAAATTAGCAGAGTTTCTTCTTAAAATTACTTCTGCCAAGATTACATTCAGATGTGGCCTGAGTCTTCATCTGACCTACTGAATGGGACCTGAAGGTTACTCCCAAAGGTTATTTGTGTGTTAGAGCATGAATGTTTGACCATTTGTAAAACACAGCCCAAAGCCTCATTCTCTTAACATTTCAAAATTCACAATTACTTACCTAGTTTAAAAAAATATAAAATATGCCAGTGTAGACTAAAATCTCAGGTCTGTACTCTGGAATGACCCCAAACCTTCTTCCTTTACAGCATTTCCTCTCATCAAATACAGTCAAAGAATCAGATCAGGAGATCACAAAGAGGGGCAGCTAGGTGGCGCAGTGGTTAGAGCACCAGCCCTGAAGTCAGGAAGACCTGAGTTCAAATCTGGTCTCAGACACTTCCTAGCTGTGTGACTCTGGGCAAGTCACTTAACCCCAATTGCCTCAGCAAAAAGCAAAAAAAAAAAAAAAAAGAGATCACAAAGAAAAAAATAAATAAATAAAGAGGCTGAAGAGAAAATGCTTGAGTCTAAATCACTAGTGCCTTTTGAAGTCACTTCCACTTCTGACTATCTAGACACTCAAAAGGTTTCTCCTAACTGGGTACTTAGCAGACTATAACCATTTACACTGAATGACTGTACATGCACAAAACCTTTTCCAAGACACTTCCATTACATGTCATCTTTACTCATAGAAGTAGATTTTCTAGCCTCTACATGTGGAAAACTTTTATCAGCCAAGTAATGAATTCAATATATGCACCAATTCTTGTTATATATGGACCACAAAATGAGCAATTTAAGACCATAGATTTAGAGTTAGAAGAAGGTTCAGAGGCCATCTGGTCCAAAGCTCTCATTTTATGGATGAATAATCTAAGATCTAGAGAGATGAAGGCCACTACCCAACATCATACAGGTAATATGCATCAGTGGAGGATTTGAACCTATTTTCTTCTATCTCCATATTTTTTATATCTCATCTAATTACAATATATTAAATCTGAAGCAGACAATACAAAATTAAATCAATTAATAAGCATTCATTAACAGTTTACTATAGTTAGGGTGCTGAATGATACTTTATGTAAAGAAAAATACAAATAGGATTCTAATAGGAATTCAAAGAATTCATTCTAATTTTGATGCAAATAAAATCTCATTATAGTTAATGAATAACTATTTGTTGGAGTTGTTACTGAAGGAAGTCAGGTATCAGTCAGATTTGATAACCTGAAAAGTCTCTTCAAAGTCTAGATTATATGATTTTGTCTCTGTAGATTAATAATGAATTTTAATCTATTAATCTAACTGTGAGGGCAGCTAGGTGGTGAAGTGGATATAATGTTAGGTTTGAACTTATCTTTCTGAGTCCAAATCTGGCCTCATATAGCTATGTGACCTTGGACAAATCACTTAACCCTTTTGCCTCAGTTTTCTCATCTGTAAAATAAATGCAGAAGGAAATGGCAAATTATTGCAGTATTTTTGACAAGAAAACCCCGATTTGGGTCACAAAGAGTCAGACATGACTAAAATGACTGAATAGCAGCAACAATGGATTATTGGTGGAGAAGACTGGTCTTCAAGGTGAATTCCAACACAGAATATGTTTAAAATAAAGTTTTATCCTTTCAAATACATATGACAAATAGAGCAAAGCATTTTCTTCTTGAATTTCATCTATTATAATAAAATGCTGTCTTATCTCTTTGTATTTTCTCTGAATGGATAAGTATATAAATTTTTTTAGGTTTTTGAAATTTTTTATTAAACATCTATATTTACAAAGCACTGTCACATTCATTAGCTACTTCAGTTTTTTATAATGTTTACAAATGTCAACTCCATTTTGCAGATTGCAAAACTGAAGTTCAGAGAGATGAAGTGATTTACCTAGAGTCCACAAGCTAGTGGAGAATCAGGATTTGAATCCAGATCTTTTAAATCCTATATGTACAGGTTATGTCTCTTCCAGAATGTAAGTTCTTATGCTCAGGGACTTTGCCTTTTTTCTCATAGGACCTACAGTGATTGGCACATTGCAAGTGCCCAATAATTAATCGGACCTACTTTAATGAAAAACTTTTCAATTAACATGGTAAATACTTATATGCAAATAAGTGTTTCTATACTGCTGCAGGCTGCTTCAACACAATTTGTGTAAGTATTTTGATATGCTAACAAATGTCTATTTTGGCAAAGCTAACTTGTTTCAAAAAATGTACAGAGACAGATTAAAAACTGTTTTCATTTAGATAATTGAAAGCTTAACTGTTTCTGAAAACAAATATGATTAGCTTTATCATTTATATAGGAACTATTTTAGAAAAAGTCCATTCATAACTGACATTTGAATTTAGTACCTATCCATTGAAAGAAGCAGCCTGATGGTATAATATAGAGGGTCACTCTTGGAGTCAAGAAAACCTGGGTTCATGTTTACCATATATTGGACTACTTGCCATCTAGGTGAGGGGGTGGGGGAAGGATAGGGGAAATTGGAACACAAGGTTTTGCAAGGGTTAATGTCAAAGAATTATCCATGCATATATTTTGAAAAATAAAAAGCTTTAATTAAAAAAAAGAAGAAATAAAAGAAAAAAAAGAAAATTTCAATAACTGCCTCTGACACAGATTCTCAATGCCCCCAGTAAATCTTGATGGCTACAAGTTGCAGAGAAGTTTCTTATTTACTTGGCAGAAGATATGTACTCCCTAAGAATTCTATATACCTATGAAACTGGAGGGATCAAATGTCAGAACCAAAAATTGAGTATTTATATCTTAAGCCACCTTCCAGGCCAGCCTTCTATTCCATAATGAATTACTATTTATATTCAAATATAACAGCCACATAGTGGCAAAATCAGTCAGATAAAGCTGACAAGCTGACATTCCATTCGCTAAAGGACTTAATGTGACCATGTTTCCCCTGATGAGGTAGATTCATATCCAAAATTACATTTTCATGATGTGCATATAAAACCTAGAAAGTATCCCTGGGTAATATTCTGTTTTGAATAGCTCTATCTCAGATCTTAGATCAAGCATAATTTCAAATAGAAAACTAAATAGACCCAGGGAAGTATGTTCTCAATCAGTCTGATTAATATCAACCCTCCCCACCCCTCTATACACGCAGATACACACACACACACACACACACACACACACACACACACACACAGAGTTTTTGGCCTTTAAATGGAAATACCAAGACTTCAGATATACCACAGACCAAACATTAAGTGTTCTGATTTGAGATACAAGTAAGGAATTGGAACCAAGGAACTTAAATGATTCATGTTGCCATTAAGATCTATAATACTTTGGTAATAATGCCTTCAGGGTACATCCCTTTCAATGCCTCTATCCTATGGGATTGAATTCCATTTTAATACAGTATTTAGCAAAGTGCTGCTATCAAGTGGGTGCTTAGTCTTGAAGGGATAGATGAATGAATGAATGAACACAAATGAATAAATAATACACTAATGCTGAATCATTTTTAATGATTTAAGTGATGCTTATATAGTTCTCTGATGTACACTACATTATAGCTACAGAATCTCAAAATAGCAACTGGTCCATATAGTAGAGGAGAAATTCAGTAATGGAAAATGTTAATTTGGTATTGTGAAGACAAAAAAAAAGATTCATGGATAGATTTATTTTCTATTTCTATTTCCTTCCTCTTCCTTCTTCCTTTCATTGTCTCTATGTCTCTTTCTGTCTCTGTCTCTGTGTCTCTTACTCTCTCTAAATCTTTCTCTTTCTCTTCCCTCCCCCATTTTGAGAGATTTTTTTAACTTTGTAGAGCATGTTTTCACTACTCAAAAGTGAGTTCCTGCATGGACCAAAGCAAAATTTCCCTATCTTGTGTAATATAGTTTTACCATCCCTGCAGTCTGTTCAGAACAGCTTTGCCCTCAAATTCTATTGTAGTTGAAGAAGGATAGAGAAAGAGCAGGCTTTCCTATTTGAACTCATCTTGTTTCCAGATCACATAAATAATATTGTGTCTTCATTTCTATTTCTGACCTACAACATCCTATTCTTCAGTGATGGGGCAGGGATATAAACTTCAGACGGGGGTTTGGGGCTCATTAGGATATATAAGACTATTCCAGTTAGAAAGTCAAGGATGTGGGTATATATTCACATGCTGTTGCTTCTAATGGAATTTTCATCTTCCAAATATGTTTCCTGATTCCATTAACTTCAAGCCACAAAACAATTATACAATGTGAAAAGCATGAGAAAGACTAACTACCTCATTCCCTTCTGAAAGAGATAAAATCTTAAAAGTCCACAGTTGTATCAACTTCTAAATCAGTCTCTCTCTAATTTGGGAGATGAGTGTGTAAAGAGTTCTGAGATAGATTGTCAGTAGATAGACTGGAGAGGAGGACAAGAGGAGGAAAAGATCTTTCTGTTTCTTTGTTACTGTCACAGTATAATGCAATGACTCTTCAGGATTCTGATGTAGATGGCAGGTTGTTTCCAAGTATGATTTTCCAAAATCTATGATCTGATCCATTCCATGGAAAAATAAATTCTAACCTATTCATTTTGTTTCATTTCTTGGAAAAACATGAATATCTATATAATTTTGTTGTGAGAACTTGAAAAATGTAATTCCTATGGTGAGGAAGTTTCAAGTTCTAAGAAAATAAAATGTTGAAATTCTGAGAAAATAAAAATCTTCATTAGCGGGAAGTTACATTTTCAGAGAAGAGAACAAGTTATTTCCTGAACTATGAATGCTACATTCATTCACCCTTTTTCACAGAAACGAGTAGATTTCAAAGGCCCACATTCCAAACATGGACTGCTAATAATGTCCTCTTTATTTATCATTCAATATTGATAACACAGTTAAATAAATATTAATTAAATGTTAAGATGAAATTGTATTGTTTGAATCATAACATTAAGAGATAACATTTTTTAGTAAGTAAACTTTGAAAGGCTTTTTTCCCATACACAATCTTTTAAGAGTTTATTGAAAACAAGCAAATCATTGATTTTCATGGCAAGTGAAGCATACTTTTAATCACCCATGTAAAAGTTCATAATTAAGAGAATTTTAGGATCTTAAAATATAAGCTCACAGACTCAACTCAGATCTTTAATATTAATTTCTGTTGTTTAGTAAAAAATAGGAAATAACTTTATTTTGATCAGTTTGATGTGACACAATTTTCCATAGGTGTGTATATGCATATAGTCACTATATATAAAATGATGATGCGTCACTCCTGCTGCTGTATTACTGACTGGAAATTAGAAGTGCCCACTTTCAAATGGGAGTAATTTTTTTTCATTAAGAATGGTATAATGATTCAGGCTTTGCTGTACAGGAGGCTAATATGGATTTTTGAGGGCATTTAGTCCAATCCTCTTATTTTTACAGATAAAGAAATTGAGATCCAGAAAGATTGAATAATTTATGCCAGGTTACATAAATTGTGAGTACCAGAGAGCCAGGAATGCTTTCTGTTTAGCAAGAGAAAATTAATTTTTTCTAGAATTTAATAGATGCAGAAAAAGCATTTGACAAAAATCCAAAATTTATTCATGTTAAAGATATATTCATTCTTAACACAATCAAAAGACTCTAATTTTAGACAAGCACTAAAATAACATGTAATGAAAAATTAGAAGCATGCCCACAAAACATGAAGTTGCTCAGTTCTTCTGTGCTTAAATCTAGAATTTTCAAGATACCACATGGAACTTGAAGAAGGGAGAAGAAGAATATCAATATTAGACATACATGTCCCAAGTGGTAGAACATTCAAATTTTTCGAGAAGTTGTCAGTTACAGGAAAAAAAATAGACAGCAAAACTATACTAGTGGGGGACCTCAAATTTCTCTTTTAAGAATTAGATAAAACTAAGCACAAAATAAATAATAAAGAAACTAATGAAGAGAATAAAATTTTAGAAAACTTAGGTGTGATAGTCCTCTAGAGAAACAATCAATGATTTCATCCAAGAGAATGATAGTGAGAGGAAGTGAAGTAGCAACAGCTAGATAAGATGGTTTTCTCAATATGTTCAGTAGAGAAATGCTGGCAAGATATAGAAACACAGAGGGTAGGGGTGTTTGAATTAAGTAATGGGTTGTTGTTTTCTGTTTCTGTTTTTATAGATGCAGGATAAATTGACATGTTTAAGCAGAAGAAAAGAAGCAAGTAGATATATGGCAAGATTCAAATTCATTTTTATTTTTAATATCATACTGAGTCAAGCTGCAGGCTTTGTTGAAGCTAAGTGATAACTTTAAATACTTACATATATATAAATATAAATTTTGAGGCCCTTACATTGAGGGCACTATATCTTGTATTTAGGTAAGCTTTACTCTAAGAGAATTTTTTTTAAAGTAGGGGATGGTCATAGGGAAGGAGCATGAATTTGATTTTTCTAATCAGTGCTAAAAAGACTATCTTCGAAGAAAGCAAAGATAGAGTAACAAAGTGCATACTCCTTCTAAAACTTTCCACGTCTCCATAATCCACATTCATTCAAACTACCATGTCTGGCAGATTTCTAGTAAGGTTTATCTATCTCAGAGTAATTCCAGAGAAACCTACCTGTCTCTCATATTGCCTGCAATTTCATAAATTAGAGATTTCTTTGAAATAATAAATCTCTTTTAAATGAAATATTCCTTAGAAGGTTGAGAATGAGTTGTTGAAATAGCATTCATATCTTTAAAAAATTAATTTAATCATAGTACTTTCCAAATGCCTAGGTGAAATGAGTTATTAAAAAAAAATAGCTTTATCCCTAGGTAAATCTTAGAACCTGTAAATTTTTTGGTTTAGGCTGTTATTAAAAGCTTTGTTTGAGGTAAATGGCATGTCCTGCTTAAGACTTTATATAGACATATATTCATTTAACATAAGGATCAAGCTGGGCTTTGATATGACATATCAGATCCCATTAGTTTATGCAGGTTTCTTAATGATATGCCACATTTACCTATCTGATATAAGATGATATACAGCTGGAGTCAATTTTTTTATCTTTCTATTAGAATTTAGCTTAATGTAGTAGTAAAATTTGGTGGGTGGGTGTGTGTGTGTGTGTGTATCTAAGATAACGCCATATTATGAGAAAAAATTGTAATCTATTTCTGTGTATTACATCTCAATACAGTAAGTAAATAGTTAGTAAATTGTAATTAGTGGTAATAAATAATGAAAGCAAACATTTAACATCTGTAAAAATTCCTTGGAATTGGCAGTTTTCTAGATACTTTTTCTCAAAAATTATAGTCAGACAATGGGAAATCATTTAATATTTTGTGATTCTATGTCAAGATGGAAGGAATATTATGTTATTTCAGGATATGGATTAAAAATTAAGACATTTAGGAAATACTGAACCATTTTATTTCTTGAGAAGATATTTAGCATCACCTGCAGCCATTGCTTATTTATTTTATTTTTTATTGGCCCACCACCATCATCTAACTGGGATAACTGCAAGAGCCAATTGAAAGTTAATTGTACCTTACACTTATATAAGAGCAATTATTCTAATAATCTGAAAGTCTTTGTCATAATAGAATACTGACTATGACATAAAATTATTTAATGGTTTGATTATAAAGAAAAATTTACTTTCGTTAACTTGCATTTTGTTTAGCCTAAAATGTATTTTCATTTACAAACACACATAAAAAATGTCATTTTGCAGAAGAAGATACCATGAGAATTTTGTGGCTTTATTATGCCTTATTTGCCAGGCAGATCAAGCATGTTGGGTGGAGTTTGTGGTACGAAATCAGTTAGACAAATTCAAACTCAACATAGAGGGTTTTGAAAAACAATTACTTCTTTCATCTTTTAGCTGAAATAAACGAAAGTTTTGTAAAGTGATACAAATAGGGCTGGTTTTCTTTCATTTGAACATACATCAAATGCCAAAATATTATTTTCTTATCCTGTTACATCACATAAACTTTCCAGTTGGGGAACTTTGTGTTGAGCTTTATATAATCATTTCTATCATTGATTGCAATCTAAAAAATATTACGCAGTTAGTGGAAAGTAAGAGGTTTCTTTTGAAATGAGTGATAGGGAGCCTGGAAAATAGTACATGAATGAAAAAAAAATATGTAAAACTTCAAAAGATGTTGCAGAGAAAGAAATTAAAAGATTTGTTAACAGATTGGATATGTGTGCCAAGAAAGAGAGAAGAGATGAGAACTCCAAGGAGATTGCTTTTCTTAGTCACTGAAAAGATAGAGGTGTCCTCAATCATAATAACGAAATTCAGAAGAGAGGAAGTTTGGGTGAATGGTAATGAGTTCCATTTTGCATATCTTAGGGTTGATGTACTAAAGGACATTTAAAGTTGATTTTTTTAATTTTTAATTTTAATTAATATTAAAGTTAAAGTGTCAACAATTAATGAGATATAAGAAATGAAGAGAAAGAGATTTCCCTAGATCAGGGGTGGAAATTTTTTCTGCCAAGAGTCATTTGGGTATTTATAACATCATTTCTGAACCATACACAATTATCGATTTAGAGAACTCAAGCAGTGGGAGATTGTTGTACCTAGCTTTCAGCACATCATCACCTGTGGTTGCCTTAGGAAATGATTTTGTGGATCTTATATGGCCCACAGGCCATACATTCCCTCCCCACCCCCCATATAGATCTCAGACTAATCTGCATTCAGTTATAATTGAACCTAATGTTAATTCATGATGTTATCATGGAAGAGAGGATAAGGAAGAGGAAGATAACTAAAGACAAAGTCTTAGGACATTTCTATAGTAAGTTAGAGTTAGCTGGATCAAGATTCATCCAAATAGACTGAGAAGTTATCAGACTGATTACAGAGTTTCTCAAGCAGTGTAACTAAAGTAATAAACGGCAGATATGGTAGAAAAGAGAAAGGCATGGATGAATTTCTGGGAATCAGGGAAAAGACAGTAAATAAGGAGAAATCAAAGATAACAGGAAATGTGGGAATTATATTAGGGCAATATGCTAGAGAAGCTAGAAGACAATGGTATCAAGATTTGTGGGATGAGTGCTAGACCCCTTCCCCAAATTAACTAATCTGAAACATCTTCAGGTACAAAGAAAAAGCATTTATTTAGTCCTTGCAGAGAGGCCCAAGCACACCTGGGAGATATCTCAGGTCCCAACATTTGCTGGACCTGACAAGCCAGAAGTAGTAAAGCTGGTTAAATAGCAAAAGACCCGTCTTTTCATTGGATAAACTAAAAGGAAGTAACCATCATTGACCAATGGTCATTAATATTGTCTGTTTCTTGTGGGTCACATCACTTCCTCTTCACTGACCTAGGGTCTTGGCCTTTAGAGAACTCTAGGCCTAGAGATCATGTGACTTCCTGCAACCTGGGCCCAAAACCTGATCTCCTGGCTCTGTCGATCTCTGGGAATAAGGACCACGTGACTTGGACTTAGTTGCATAGATTTTTTGAGAAAGCTTGACCCACTCAGTCCCATTCAAAGGATACACATAGAGGGATGGTCTTTGGCAAGAAGAAAGAGTACCCCATTATCAAAGACTTCTGTAAAGGAGCAGATAGTGAAGCTGATTAGGTACAAGGGTTGAACCCAAAAATATATTGAGGTTTTTCACATGTGTTGTGAAGTGTCTCAAAAGAATTTATAGACTTAGACCATCTCTAGATTAAGAGGCAAAGATTTTATTATTATGCCATTGACTGGTGGGCTAAGTTCCAAAAGGGAGCTTGCAATCAACTAGGGGAAAGATACAGGCTGTTTCCTGGTGGAATTCATCATTAACAAGGGGAAAGGCACCATAAGAGAGCACAGCTCCTAAGGAACTCCAGATTGAAAAATCAATAGATAGGGCTTTATATAATCAAGGAATAACCTCAGGGATTACAGCAAGAAATTCAACAAGGGCCCACTGCAACAAAGGTTCACTTATGGACAACAAAAGTCCCCCTAAAAACAAGATAATCCTGGCAATGCCCCTCCGTACAGAGGGCCCATTTCAATAAAGACCCACTTAAGTTCTACTTAAATTCAAGAAAGGTTTCCTCCTTTCACTGTCCCTCCTTATGATTCACTAGCTACCAAGGACATAGTCTTTTGTTGGGGTCTTATTCACTCTATCAAAGCTATGGTGGCAGAGGAATGATGATAGCAATAGAAAAGATAAAATAATATATTAAAATTCTGTTAATGCCTCACTTTCCTCATGAATGAGGAATTCAATTTAGAGAACTCAAGCAGTGGGAGATTGTTGTGCTTAGCTTTCAGCTCATCATCACCTGTGGTTGAATAAAGTCCAATAAAATGGGCTTCATAAGGATATAAATATATAGATAAAATGAGATATTTGCAAAGAGTTTTGCAAACTTTAAAATACCATATAAGTGCTAGTTATTTTTAATGATTATTATTTTTAAGTATCATGTAGTTATTGATGCAGTAACTAAGAGATCACATATTTCAGGAATCTATACATATTCAGTGAATGCATTAGAATAATTTGAAGAATAATTTGAGAATTGAGCACTGAAAGTGAAAACTGCTTTTCCAATATTTTTTTCAGTTACTCAATCTCCCAACTAATAAATGATAAGAAGAGTTGGCTAATTTTGTATTCCTTCTTTAACAGTTTAGAACCACAAGGTTATAAATACTCAAAATACAATTTATGACTTTAGCACATAAACTTAAACTAGTAAGGTGTCAGATCCCTTCAGTTTAAGTTTTTTAGGAAGTTATAGATCTAAAGGAATAGTGTCACAGGGCTTTATGAGATCCTCAAAGGACACACATACTCCATCAATTTTAATGTCTTAATATGGATTGTGCAATGGTTAGGTGGCACAGTGAATAGAGTACAGGGTCTGGAGTCAGGAAAACCCATCTTTGTGAGTTCAACTCTGCCCTAACCATTTAGGAGCTTTTTGATCCTGGACAAATGGAAAATATACTCTAGTATCTTTGCCAAGAAAACTCTAAATAAGATCATGAATAATTGGACATGACTGAAAATGATCAAACAATCATAAAATGGATTGTGCTATGAAAATAGCAAAAAAAAAAAAGAGTAGACCTAAGACTTCATTGTGTTGCCATAGGGATGATGGACTGGGATATGGGGGGATAAGAATGTTCCCAAAGGGAAATTTACCCAAGATATATTACTTAAACATAAAGGGGGTTGTCATAAGTGAATCAGGGGATTTGTCAAATCTATGGATAAGGAGAGCATTTATAGCCAAACAGGAAAGGAAGATCATGAGATAAAATAGATAATTTTAACTATATTAATTTTTTAAAGTTTTACACAAGTAAAAACAAAGAAGTTAAGATGAGTAGAAATATAAAAAATGAGATTTTTAAACATCAAGATTCTCTGATAAAGGTTCATTTTTCAAATATATAGAACTGAATTTATTTTTAAAAAATGAGATATCCATATGATAAATGTTCAAAGGATATGAACAGGCAGTTTTTAGGGAAAAAAATATAATTACATTTTAAAATGTTATAGCTTATAATGAAATGCATATTAAAACAACTCTAAGGTTGCCACCTCATGCCTATTAGATTGGTTCATATGATAGAGAAAGAAAATGGCATATGTTGGAGGGGATGTAGAATACTTAGAAAACTATTACATTGTTGGTAGAGTTGGTATTCAACCATCCTGGAGAATAATATGGAAATAATCAAAAGGTCTATGTATACCCTTTGATCCAGCAATATTGCTATCAGGTTGTATTCTCAAGATATCAAAGAAAAATGAAGAGTACTTATAAGAACAAAAATATGTGTAGATGTTCGGAATTTTTGTTTCTTCATTTAATTTGTCTTTTTTGTGGTAGCAAATAAATGGAACTTGAAGGGATGCCCATCAATTGGAGAATGGTTAAACAAGTTATGGTATAGGATTGTTATTATTATGATATTATAAATGATATCCAGAATGTTTCAAGAAAAAATGGGAAGACTTCTATGACCTGAAATAAAATGAATGAAGCAGAACCAAGAGAAAATTATACATAGTAACAGCAATATTGTAACAATAATAAAGACTTAGCTGCTCTGAACAATATAATGATCCAAGACAATTCCAAAGTACTCATGATGAAAAATATCATCCATCTCCAGAGAGAGAACTAGTGAAATCTGAATGCAAATTGAAGCATAATTTTTAAATTTTCTTTATTTTTTATACTTTTCTTTTTGCAACACAACTAACATGGTTATATATTTTTTTCATGATTTCACATTTATAATTGATATAAGATTTCTTGCCTTCTCAGTGAGTGAGGAATGTGCAGCAAGGAGAGAGAGAATTTGTAATTCAAAAAGAAAAAAATCAATAAATGCTAAAAAAAATAAAAATAAAATGGGAAATAATATGTGTATTTCAAAAAGAAAAAGAAATCCACCTAATCCTATATTACTATCTGGATGCTTCACTGTCTAATCTTTTGTCTCCAAAATAACAAAGACATTGGGCAAGAAAAATAATGTGAAATGGATGTATATATGTCTCTATCCCTTTCTGAGCCAGCTTCCAAGGTCTATTTAGACACTAAGCAAAACAGAACAAAGGTGACTCTTTAACCCTGTTTCAACCTTTAGAGGGAATGTCCTTCCCTATACTGAAAAGTTATAAGGACATCAATGCCCAGAAGATTGCTATTCCACTTGCTATGGGTATCAGAAGGGAAAAGGAAGTTCATAAGGATTTAATATTACATATCTAGGACTGAATAGAATTTCAAAAGCTTTATGGTCTAACATCTTCATTTTAGAGATGAGGAAACTGAGGTTGAGGATGGTTAAATAAGCAAAAGATAAAAGATTTTAACCCATTTCTTTTTATTCTGCAGTCAATATTTTTTCCATCCCACCCAGATAAATAGTTAATAAATAGTTGCTGTCAGATACAAAAAATCAATCAAGGTACATTAAAATGTCATTAAAACTAGGTGAACATTACCTATCTAAAGTATCAAAGAAGACATTCAAGTTAACAAGATAAAAGAATTTTGCATTGATGATAACTTCCTTCTTTGAAAATTAGAGGATAAGCAATCCATTAATCAATAAGCATTTATTGAGTACTTAATCTGGGTTGTATAAGAAAAAATTCTGTACTTTGCATTTTAGTCACTTATGAGAATCTCTTCTTGGAGAAAGAAAATTTAACAGGGCAGAAATCCATCCTGCTTTTGCAACTATCTGACTCAAGCCACTTCCACTCAAAATCTGTAGTATTCTTCAAAAAAAAAATTCCCTATCATGTAGCATCTTTACAAAATTCAAGTAAACTTTTTGCTAGATTCTTTTCTTAGTCACCTTCCCACTTTTATCTCCATTAACCAGCTGTCTTCCATTCTTCCTTCCAAGCAGCAACCTTTGATTTTAATCTACCCAGCCTCTTCAGTAACAGTTTCCTCACTAAGACCCTCCAATGGCAACCAAGATGACTTTTTCTCTTTAAGTAGAGTAGAACTATCCCCAAGACTCAGAAGCTGTTATCATCCAGATCAACCTGGAGGTCTAGACCTCCTAAATTTACCTATGTCTTACATCAACCAGGATGGTATAAAGAACTTTACTAAATATTTTTTGTATCAATCTTAGGAAAAGAGGAATCATGTTAAAAATCTGATAAAACTTCAGAAACAATAAGATGGCAGAATTTTCCTTCAGGCCATCAAGAAACCAAACTGCAGTGACTAAGAAAGTGAGATGAATGAAGTGTAACAAAATTGCTTCTCTTTTCTCTATCAAGAAGAATTCCTTGAACTTAGTTTCCCAATTTAAAAAATAATATAGAATTGATGGTTTGGAATATGGAGATAACATGGAATAATTTCTTGGATCTCTTATAGCTGTAAATCTTGAATCTACAAATCTTAGATCCTGGGAAAGCAGTGTTAATTCTCAATGTAAGGCAGCCCCAAGCAACTCACATAAAATTCTAAGCTCTCATGTTCCCCCAGTGCATGCAACCATCAAATGAGAGGATACTAGATTGTTGCCTGCTTATCTCTTCAAGAGTACAGGTGGGGAGAAGGGGGAGAATATCACTCATTTGTTAATGGAATTGAACAAACTGGCAACTAACCAAAATGACCCTCATTTATGTGATTTCTTCAAAACCTACTACTTGGGTGGGAATAGGTGATCATATAACCAAACTGGACAAAATGTCTCCACTTCTCTCAGTTTTTGCAAAGTGAAATATCCTTTTGACAAGCATATCCTTAAAGACAGTACTAAATCTCCATCTGGCTCTTCTCCCCTCACCCCCCATTTAAACTCCAGTGATTTCCTTTCACCTCCAACATCAAATATAATATTCTCTATTTGGTGTCCAAAGCTTTTCATAGACCTCTCCTCGCTCTTCCTTTTTTTATATACTTTATACCCTTCTGCCATATGCAATCATCAATCAGATTTCATAAGATTGATTGACATTGGCATCCTTGCTATTCCTTGAACCCCATCTCCAAATTTGGCTGACCCTATAGCTGGAATAGTCCATCTCAACTCTATCTCTTTACTTTTTTAAGTTCCAACAAAAATCCCACAATCAGTATGAAATATTTTCTAATTTCTCTTAATTCTTGTCCCTTTTCACTATTCATTATTCAATTTGTCACATATGTATATGTATAGTGTGTGTATCTCATGTGTACATAGTTTTTTTGCATATTGTCTCCTCCATAAGATGATCATATCCTTTAGGGAAAGAACCATCTTCTACCTTTTTTGGCATACTGTCTAGCACATAGAAGATGATTAATAAATGTCAATTGATTGACAATAATTTAGATTCATCAAATAGAATAAAAATCACTTAAAATATCAGGGCATCCTGAAGAATTATTTCTTTAAATCATTAAGTTTAGTCAAGAGTAAATATAGATAATGACTTTTACTATGTATTAAGATATTTCAGTTCTAAGTCTACTTATCTCCCTCTTGCATTTTTAGGAGATTAGAGTTCCTTTATAAACTTCTATCCACTTTCCTTATGGAAAAAAGTCTTAGGTGAGGTAGGAAAAAGAATTTAGTACAAAGACTCTTTTAAGGGTTGATAATCAAAGAAAAAATGATAAAGTTTCTTGTTCAGGTGAGAACGAAGACTTGACACTAAAGCGCTGACCTAATATTAACTCATAATATGTGGAGTTATTATACGTTATGTTATAAGTTATGCGTTATATGTTATATGTTATAAGTTAGAAGAGGCAAAGAGGTAGGGTATATTTTCATAGTGCCAGGCACTGTGCCAGACCCTGAGGAAAGAAATATGAAACAGCAATCTCTGCTCTCAATAAGCTCATATCCTGCTGGGGTTATAACATGTAAATTTATGAAAATACCCAGATAAACAGAGGATGTCTCAAAAGTCTATTAAAACTTAAAACAGCATTAAGACTTTGTTGGAATATATATTACACAGTATATATTACATAAATTCAAAATAAATAAAAAGTAGTTTAGGAGGGAAGCACTAGTCATTGTTCTAACAGTTATAGAAATTAGGAAAGGCATTCTGCAGTAGGTGTTGTTTTGAAGAGAGGGAAATAATTCATTCCAGCCATAGGGGACAGACGGTATAAAGGCATGAAAAAAGAAAAGGAGAGAGAGAAGAAAGAAGACCGGTTTTTCAGTCGCTGAGTTCTAGAAGGAAAGTAATATATAATGTGGATGTAAAGGAACTATTTTACTGGCATTATTTTGATCAAAAAGGAGGAACTGGTTGTTGAAGTAAAAATCATCAATTCCAGTAGACTTAGGATGGAAAATGCCATCCATATCCAGAGAAAGAATTATGGATACTGAATGATGTGGATTAAGGCATAGTATTTTCACTGTTTTTATTTGCTTTTTTTTTCTTTATCATGGTTTTTTGTCCTTTGGTCTTTTTGACTTTTTGTGCAACATGACAAATATGAAAATATGTTTAAAATAATTGCATATATTTAACCAGATTGCATTTTGGGGGAGGAGAGAGGTAAGGGAGAAAGGAAGAAAAAATTGGAACACAAAGTCTTATAAAAATGAATGTTGAAAACTATCTTTATATACATTTGGAAAAATAAAACACTATTGAAATTTTTTTAAAATGATGCTGACTTTGGTAGTAAATAGATGTGATTATATAATCTTAAAGTTCATGAAAAAAAACTTTGCTACTTTCATGGATTGCTTTTCTTTTTCCATCAATGAAGACCACAAACCATTCATACTTTTTCCAATCATATATTTCTTTTATGAAACTTTTATTCTACATTTTACATGCATATAATTATGGACATGAAAGAGAAATCTAGATATAATAAGATGTACACTTTATGTTAAAGGCTATAGAATTTCAGAATCCAGAGATAGCCCAAGTAGAATCTTATGGCTTAAAATTCTACAGAATAAGTCAATGCAAAGTACATTTTAAAATCTAAAATTTTCATGACATAAATACACAGTATCCCAAAGAGTTAGAAGAGAAGAAGCCATCTAAAAAGACTAATATGGGCCCACAGGGAACTCATGGATCAACTTAGATTTTGAAAAGACATGCTCAGAATAAGAAAGCAAGGACAGGTAACTGGGGATGAATATAAACAAGTGTCATGATCCTGTGAGAATATTAAAAAAAAAACCCCAACCAACTATTCCCCAAAATGTGTTGAGGCTAGCAATGGATGTTAAGGATAATAAATTGGTAAGGATAGTGGGGTTTAAGCTAAGTCGAGGGGGAAAAAAGCATGAAAGAAAGGACTGTTATTAAAATAAATTAGAATCCAATAATGAACAAAGCATAGAAGACAAAATTACAAAATTGCTTCTCTTTTCTCTGTCAAGAAGAATTCCTTGAACTTAGTTTCCCAATCTAAAAAATAATATAGAATTGATGGTTTGGAATATGGAGATGATATGGAATAATTTCTTGGATCTCTTATAGCTGTAAATCTTGAATCTACAAATCTTAGATCCTGGGAAAGCAGTGTTAATTCTCAATGTAAGGCAACCCCAAGCAACTCACATAAAATTCTAAGCTCTCATGTTCCCCCAGTGCATGCAACCATCAAATGAGAGGATACTAGATTGTTGCCTGCTTATCTCTTCAAGAGTACATGTGTTAACATTGATTATCTGAAATAAAAGAAAACTGAAGACAAAGTTACCAAGCCATCAGTGATTTAATATGCAAAGCTAGCATTCCCATATCAAATCAGGTCATCTGACTCCTCAGTCTCTGACCTAAAGACAAGGAGTGATTTATAAAGATAATTTTTAATAACAAAGAAGGGTATTTAAAAATGACGGAAATTTGTTTTGAACCAAATACAAATGAATAGGGCAAATTATCTTATTAGTTAGCTTCTACCAGACTTTATTAACCCTGTGCCAGATATCCTTTCCTACAGGTGGTAATGAGAAAGTATACTGGAAAATTGGATCTTTTGGTCAGTGGTTAGCAGTCTCCCCATCTTCTTTAGCAGAGTTCATTACTCAACACATATTCTAGCTAAAGAAAAAAGGGAAGAAGGGGGCCTTACCCACAAAGACAGGAAAAATAATTAACCTGACCTTTAGCTTTTCTCCAACTTCCAGAAAGTGGAATTTAGCATTCCAGTAGCCCCTCTTTCTGCTAGAAAGGAGAGCTTAGCCTTCTGGAAAGCCTTATAATCCTATGATTATTTTGTTCCAAATTATCTGCTAAAGTCCTCTCAATTTGTTGATTTACTAAATCTATAGGTAACCTAGATTTAATGGACTATTTTTGTTTATCTTGCTTAGTTTAGGGCTAACTCTCCCTAAAGAAGGAATCCTAATACTATAATCTTATTTATAAGGAAAACGCCAATCCGTCTTAAGTATTAAGCAAAAATTACTAGTAACATATATTCAGAATTGTTGTTGTTGTTGTTGTTTGTCCTTCATTCTCAAAGACAACCATGACATGGAAGTGAATTGGATTTAATTGAGGGACAGCTATGCAAGGTCACCTGCCTCACTTTCCCCTCCAGAGTCATCTGAGTTCAGTGGCAAGATAGAGATCAAGACAACTAGAGATGGCCCTGGATGAAATGAGAGACCTTGACCTTTTTAAACTAATATCTTCAATAGATCTCAGTCTGACTGAAGCTATGCCCATTCAGTGATTAAGGATAGGTAGTAATTGAGGCAAAGAATTTTCTCTTTCACTTAGTCCAAAAAAAAAAAAATCTAAATAAATAAATGAATGGATGAATGAATCTGTGAGGGGAAGACCCTCAGGGATGTATCTAAATGACATATTCAGAATAACAATAAAGACATCAGCAAAAACAGTATAATTACAAAAGATAAAAAAAAGTGGGGAGGGGGAATGAGAAACTGGACTATGAAGATTGTATGTGGATCACAACATAACATTTTCACCTTTTTGTTGTTTGTTTGCTTGTTTTTTTCCCTTATTTTTTTCTCTTTTGATCTGATATTTTTCTTTTGCAGACTGATAAATGGGGAAATGTTTTTAGAAGAATTGCACACATTTAACTTATATTGGATTACTTGCTATTTAGGAGAGGGGGTTGAGGGGAAGGGAGGAAGAAAAATTTGGAACACACGATTTTGCAAGGGTGAATATTGAAAACTATCTTCACATATATTTTGAAAATGAAAAGCTATTATCAAAAAAGAGAGAAGTCTGGTTTAAGGAGAGGATGAATCAAAAACATCCTAGAATCAGTACAGGTTCTTAAGGTCTTCTGAGTCAGTTCTTGGTCTACAATTTACCTGCTATATTTCTTAGTTGGAATTCAGACCTTAGAATTGCATCCTTAGGGATGATGAATCAGTTAAATTTTGGTACATACAACAATTACAAAATAATTGATTTCTTTTCAATAAAAATATTTACTTCTGCCTTTCTATATCTGACACTGAATATTTCACAAGACATTCATTCACTACATGTCTTACAGCTATGACACAATACATCATAATATAGCATTGAAAATATGTTTTATAGTAATAGAATTAATATGAAGTTTTTCTTTTTTAAATTTTAGGGATTTCATTTTTTTTAATTACTCAAGTCACAATTTTTTTTCAATTAAGCTTTCTCTTCCACTGTGCCTCATAAGCAATTTCAAAAAACAAAAAGCAAATTCCTTGATACATAGCTATATAATATTACCAAGCAAATAATCACATTATCCATGTTTGAAAATATATGTCTCTATGTACTTTTTAAGTTCGTCACTTCTTTGTAAGAAAATGAGTGGCATATTATAACTTCATTCTTGTGGATTCATGATTTATGATGCTTTACTAATAAGACACTCTCTTAAGCTACAGTTTTTGGCTATCATAAAAAGACATAAGAAGTGGGGTAGCTAGGTGGGTCAGTGGATAGAGCACCAGCCCTGAAGTCAGGAAGACCTGAGTTCAAATTTGACCTCAGATGCTTAATACTTGCCAGCTGTGTGACCTGGGCAGATCACTTAACCCCACTTGCCTCACCCAAAAATAAAACAAAAAGATATGCTATAAATATTTTTGTTCATAAAAAGATCCCTTTCCTTTTTCTTTTATATCTTTGGCATATAAGCTTAGTAATGGTCAGTTGAAAATTATGCAAAATTTGATAATTTTCTCAGCAGAATTCCAAATTACTTTCAAGAATATCTGAACCAATTCACAGTTCTAAAAATAGTGCCCTAATGTGCCTGTTTTCCCATAGTGCCAGCAATTTCAGTTGTCATTTTCCTTCTTTATCACCTTTGTCAAACTGACGGGTGTGAGGTGAAACCACGTTACTTAACTTTGAATTTCTCTGAGTTTTAATGATTTAGAAAATTTTTCATTATTGTTGATAATTTGAATTTTTGCTTTTAAAAACTACCTGTTCATCTTCTTTGACTATCTGTTTATCAGGGAATATTTCTTAGCCTGATAAATGAGAATCAGCCCTTTAAAGTTCTTGGAAATAAAAAGTTAAATAGAGAAATATAGCAAATAAAATTTTTACACTGTTACTTATTGCCCTTATAGCTTTTATTACTTTAGAATTCTTTCTTCAAAAATGTTCAAAATTTTATATAATAAAATAACTTATTTTATCTTATGTGATACTTTCTCTCAATTGTTTAGTCATGAACTTTTCCCTCATTGGTAGATCCCAAAAATTTTTCCTCTTGTTCTTATTTATCTAAGTTATGTAAGTTTTGTGTCCATTTGCAGTTTATATTGGTTTATCATATGAGGTATTGGTGTAGGCCTAATTTCTGTGTGATTGCTATCTAGTTTTCCCAGCAGTTTGTCAGATACTGAATACTTCCACCAGTAACTAGAGTATTTGTATTTATTACAAACTCTATGCCTATATTTGTTTGCTCCTATGTGTTGCATACACAATCCATTCCACTCTCTATGTCTCTGTCTCTATCTCTGTCCCTGTCTCTCTCCATCTCTGTCTATCTCTTTCTCTGTCTGTCTGTTTCTGTGTGTGTATGTCTATCTGTCTCTTTCTCTGTCTCTCTCTATGTCTATCTCTCTGTCTCTGTCTGTCTCTCTTTCCCTCCTTCTCTCTGTCCCTCTGTCCCTGTCTCTCTGTCTCTCTGTCTCTGTCTCTGCCTCTCCCTCCTTCTCTCTGTCTGTCTCTTTCTGTCTCTCTCTCTTTGTCTCTCTCTCTCTGTGTCTCTGTCTCTGTCTCTCTCTCTCTCTCTGTCTCTTTCTCTCTCTCTCTTACCAATAAGAAATCTTTTAAGTGTTGTTGGCCCCTCATTTTTGAAGAGGACCAATGACATCACCATGTGCATGAATTAGATTTAAGTGAGGCAGAGTTACATAAAGACATCAGCTTTACTCTCCTTCCCAGAGTTATTGAAATCCAGTAGCAAGACAAAAGTCAAGACCACTAGCAATGGACCAAGATACTGTGGATGATCTTGGTGCCTTTGCTATCTGACCAACCTCTAAGTGCTCTACAACATCTGCTTCAACTGCCTTCATGGCCACTGGAACAAATTGTTCTCATACACTCATTCCATTAAGGGAAGACTTTGCATGCTTAGAGTAGACAATCCCTAATTCACCAACAGGTTTGAGGCCTGTCAGTTACCCTTAGCCTGGTATAACTTGTCGGCTGAGAGATTTTCTTGGAGTGTGGCCACTGTGCGTGTCATATTACTGCTTTGTAATATAATATACATTTTTCCATTATTGCCTTTCATGTTTGTGTCTCATGAATTTTGTTATAATTTTTTTAGATTTACAAAAATTCTTTTTTTTTGGTTGGATCAGTTCACAATTCCATCAACAATATATAGGTGTCCCAGTTTTCCCACATCCCCTCCAACATTCATCATTATCTTTTCCTGTCATCTTAGCTAATCTGAGAGGTGTGTAGTGATACCTCAGAGTTGTCTTAGAAATGGTTTTAATTTCTTCATCTGAAAATTGTCTGTTTATATACTTTGGCCATTTATCAATTGGGGAATGGCTTGAATTCTTATAAATCTGAGTCAGGTCTCCATATATTTTAAAAATGAGGTCTTTATCAGAACACTTAAATATTCTTTCCCAGTTTATTGCTTTCCTTCTAATCTTCTCTGCATTGGTTTTGTTTATACAGAAAATTTTTAACTTTATATAATAAAAATTATCTGTTTTTTATTTGTTAGTGTGCTCTAGTTCTTCTTTGACCACAAATTTCTTCCTTCTTCACAGATCTGAGAGGTAAACTGTCATTTTTTTTCTTTTAATTTTCTTATCATATAATTCTTTATGTCTAAATAATAAATCCATTTAGACCTTATCTTAGCTTTGGGTATTAGGTGTGAGTCAATGCCTAGTTTCTGCTATCCTAATTTTCAATTTTCCCAGCAATTCTTAGATATAGTGAATTCTGATCTTTGAGTTTGTCAAACACTAGATTACTATAATTATTAACTATTTTGTCCTGTGAACCTCAATTATTCCACTGATCAAATGCTCTATTTCTTAGCTAATTGGTTTTGATGACTGCTGCTTTCTATAAAAATTCTTTGTGGAGTTTGATTGGTATAGCACTAGATAAGGAAATTAATTTCAGTAATATGTATTTTTTATTTTACTGGTTCAACCAAACCATTACCAGTGACTTCTCTAATGACTTAGATCTGTTTTTGTTTTTGCAAAGAGTATTTTATAATTAAATTCATATAATCTCCAAGTGAATCTTGGAAGATATTCTCCCAAGTATTTTTTTATCTTCTTTACTTATTTTAAATGAAATTCACTTTTTAAATTATTTCTTATTTTAGTTATTATATACATGAAGGGTGATTATTTATATGGATTTATCTTATCATAACAATTTTGTCAAAATTGTAGTTTCCATTAATTAAGTTGAATTTCCAGAGTTCTCTAAGTATGTTAACAATTTATCTACAAAAATGAATAATTTCCTATACTTACTCTATTTTTTTGTTGTCCAATTACTACAGCAAATATTTATAGCTCTATGTTAAATGGTAGTGATGATAGTAGGCATTCTTGTTTTATCTCTGATCTTATTTGGAAAGGTCTCTAACTTTTCTTTATTATATATATTGTTTGTTGTTACATTTGGATAAGTATTATTTGCTATTTTATCTAACCATCAAGATTCTACATTATTAGTGCACATATATGTATGTGTATATGTATCCACATATTACACATCAATTAACCTATCTTAACATATACATATATTATATATAATATTGTTATTGATTCATTATCTATGATACCATTCACATAATATAAATTTCCTATTTGTCTCTTTTTATCTTCTTTATTAACTATGCCCTTTTCTGAAATAATTTTTTTTATCTATGCTTTTCATGATTTCACCTGCAGCATAATAGATATGTTTTCCTGTCCTGTATTTTAGCTCTGTGTAATCTCTGTTTCAGTTGTTTCTTGTAAACAATCTATTGTCAGTTTGTGTTTTCTAATATATTCTTCTATACTCTTTGGTTTTATGGGTGAGTTCATCCCAATCACATTCATATTAATAATTTGTCATATAATTATATAATTATTTCCCTTCATCATGTCCTCCTAATAATTTTTCTCTCCCATCCCCCACTATTCTCTTTATCAATAACACGATAGAAAAAGAGTAAATTTGCCTGACACTGGTGATTCCTTAAGTCAAATACTTATTTCCTCTCCATTCTTCTCTTTTCTTTTCCTTACCCCATTCCAATCACAAATTTTTATACTTTCTTCTTAATTTTCCACTTGTTTCTCTTTCCAATATTTAATGTTGTTTTGCTTATGACTATTTCCTTCCCTAATTTGTTTTCTCTCTTATACACCTCTCTATTCCTTTCTTTGTCCCTGTTTTTTTCCTATTTCTTTTTTGAATTTGTTAGCATTTCTATATCAAAACCTCTATATTGGGTGATATTGGCAGTTATACTTAATCATTTCTATTTGATTCTCATAACAATAAAGTTCATGGGATGTCCATTTTTCCTACCCCTTTTTGCACAGCTATGTGATTTTTGCCTTATGCACTTTTATTATTTCAATAGTGACTTCCCTCCCCTTCTTTTTGCCTTTTCTCTGCAACATAATCCCATGTATCCATTATTTTCATTTTTTTTACCTAAGATAATTAAAACTTAGCAAAACCATCTACAATCCTTCTATCTTTTTAATTTTTCTCTATTATTCTTAAGTGCATTAAGGTTAAATACTGAAAAGTACTTAGTACCCTAAAAAAAGTTAATTAGCTATAAGGAAGAAAAGTGGGGTTGGGAAGCATAGTGGAGTTAGGGGAGACCACGTGGCATGAAAGAAGGGGTAGGGGGAAGATACCATAAGGCAAAATGTCCATAAAGGGCTGACCCAAAGGAAGGGAGTAGTCATGGTATGGACCACAAATTTTTCACAGGAAAAATTTAGCCTCAGGGACATGACCAGGATTTCTACAGAAGGTGGGTCTCAGGCATCCCACACAACTTGGATTTTAGACTGCACTACCTCCCCAAAGGATGGGACGTTGGAGCTACACTGACCCCTATCAGAGCCTTCTGTGTTCTTGCCCCAAGGATCAATTCCTTTACTAATCACTCCTAACATTTAAGACCTCATCATCCCCCACTCTTTTTTATTTATTAAAGAAATCTTTTGAAAAGTGGATTGGGGTCCCCAAACAAAAGGGGATCTATCAATCAGACCAATGCTGAAATGTTAAGAACCAAATCCTGGGACACTTGTTAAGTAGTGTCTAGAAACTGGGTAGATGGATATTTGCTTAGTAACAAGCAGATGACCACACAAATATCCATCTACTCAATGATGAAAAACAGACATTTACCTAATGACTATATATATTCACATAGAAAACAGGAAGATTTTATACTTGCATCTTGCTCGTAGTCATGGTCAGCTTAAAGTTTAAAGTTCATTTGCTCTGAATATAGAGATATGCTATAAAAGAAAAAAAAGCAAGGACTGAACAAAGCATCCTTAGCTATTTGACTTCAGATATGAAAACCACTCAAGAATTCCACCCTGAAGTTCTGTAATATCCACATTTTGAGTCATTATTTTGATAGCCCCATACATACTTGTGTATATGTATATACACATATGGTATATATCTATATATGTGCAATATATATATATATATATTACATACATATACATTTACACTACAGTTTAATCCACAAGACACATACATATTTATACAGGCGCATGTATAAACTATAGGTTATAAATACACCTTTGTAACTATAGCTGTATAGTGTATTGACACTAATACATGTATGCATATACATGTCAATATATGTATCCATACCATATATACAACTGTGTATATGCATGTATATATTCATACTACAATTCAATGAAAGCTTTCTTGCTAATTAAGATGACAAATATAGTCTAGTGATTATGTACTGGGATTTTATCTTAAATACTTCTGAAAGCCAACTCTATTGTGTTTGTCATTTGTGGGGATTTTCTAGAAAAGTAGTGCCACAGTGTTTTAAAAGTTTGTATGACACTTGGCAGGAGATTAAGGAGGGTGATTGGGTGACCAGGAGAATAAAATTCTAGGAGACTAAATTTACAAGACTGAAAATCTCCCTTTTTAAAGTAAAATTATTTTTTCTTCTATAGTTTGATTCTAAATTTAAAAGGATTTTTATAGTGTTAAGATTTTAAATTCCCATATCATATTGTATGATATTTTAAAATATTACTATATACTCAAGTTAACTTAACACTAGAAAACATACAAACCAAATTTAAACTCTAAGCTTATGTATTTTTAATTTATCATAGCATTCAAAACTTTCCTAAGACATATATGCAGTTTTATATTCTTATAGAACTAAAAAAAATCTTTCCAAAGACAATTTGTTCAAACATATTTGAAACATCACATTGTATGTATATATACACATATATATACACACATGTATATGTATATATATATATATATACTTGTATATATACACACATGTGTGTATATATATGTGTGTATATATGTATGTGTATATATGTACATCTTCAGAGCACAAAATGCAATAAAATTATTCCTCAGAAATGAAATACAACTGGATCATACTTGGAGAAAAGTTAAGTCACAGAAAAACAAACAAATTATTAAGCAAAGTGAGAAAGAAGGAAATGCAGTGCCACCCTCTTTGCTACTTCTATATCTAACTATATCACCTCTCTATATAATCTATCTGTAAATGGGTTTATGTATGTTTATGAATGTGTGTGTATATCTATATATGTTTGTCTAATATTCAGTATATTCCAGGAATATTTATACAGTGATACTGGCAAGGGTAATGGACAGCTAAATTTCCAATTATTGTCATGGCCACCACTATTCTCCCAATTATGCAGGCTCACAATCTCAAAAACATCTTTGAATTCTTTTCTCTGTATATGTCTCTGTCTCCGTCTCATCTCTCTCTCTCACTCTCTCTCTCTCTCTCTCTCTCTCTCTCTCTCTCTCTCTCTCTCTC
>JAJPUD010000600.1:377947-451213 GCA_023553655.1 Myrmecobius fasciatus | reverse complement strand
TCTCTCTCTCTCTCTCTCTCTCTCTCTCTCTCTCTCTCTCTCTCTCTTTTTCCCTCTTTCTCCCTCTCTTTTTCACTTACACATACACACACACAATATATATGCAATCTGTTGCCAAATTCAGTTTTTTCTAGATTTACAGCATCTCTCATGTATACTCCCTTTTCTCCTGCTATCACCCTGGTACAGGTCCTCATCTTTTCTTACCTGGCTTTCTGCAATAGCCTTCTTGTTATCTCTCTGCCTCAAGTCTTTCCTCAATCCAGTTCTTGTACTTAGCTGTCAAATTGATATTTCTAAGTGCAAGTCTCACTATATCACCCCTTCTCCATCTCTTTACTATGTTCAGAATCAAACATAAAATCCCCTGGCTTTCAAAACCCTTCCTGAACTGGTCCCCTCCAGGTATTTCTCATGCCTGGAATTATCTCCCTCCTCATCCTGTAAGTACATATAATAGATATACAAAGAAGATGGAAGACAGTCCCAGAAGCAGAGGTACTAGTATCTGACGAAGCCACAAAAAACCTCCCACAGGATGTCAGGAATAAACTGATACTTTCATTTCATTATTCAATTTATTCCAGGTCAAGATGGCAATTCATTTGAAGTAATTTTTAAAAAGAGACCAGAGCTCACTAAATATGAGCAAATCTCCCAATACTGGTCCTTCTTTATGAAGTAAGCTCCAGACAGAGGTGGCTTTCAAATCAACTCCTCCTAGGCTAACCTCCTTGATGTCATCTCCATCAAGTTTAGATTAATTAATTTTTCATATCAAGGCATGTTTTAATGATAGATAAATGTACTGCCTGGCTATTTGTCACTTGAAAAATTACAGTTACATTAATCTATAAACTTACATATTCCACACCAGACTTTCTATAGGATATAATTAGGTGCCAAATATAGCATCTGGGGAAAATATTACTTTGATGAATAGGACAACTTTTGAATAAATAAACAGGAGATATGACAGCTCTCCATTGCTTTCTTCCTCACTGCAGGTGGCTGAAATGTCTCCTTCTGATTTCTTGTTCAAATTAGTGTAGGTCTTTAAAAACACTCTCGAAGCCATATTCATGTTATCTCTGTATTAGCCTAATATGACAGAAGCCAACTGAAGAAATGGATAGTGTGCTCTAGAGAGTTTTCTACTTGTCCTGACGCTACTTCCTCCAACCTTATTGTAGAAACATTTTTAAACAATTCTTAGAGGTATATAGCTTCTTTAAAAAAAGCGTAGGCCGTCATTACAGGCAATTTCTTCATGGCAGCAATTGTGCTCCAAAGAGCAGCAAGTCAATTTGAACTCAAATCACCAGATATCCTCAGAGGAAACATATATGACCTACTCTTCCCAGATGCTTCCTGTGTGTGCTCATTACAGCACTAACAGAACAAACATATACAGGGAAGGAAGAGCACATATTCAATTGTCCTTAACCATTATTATCATGATATTTCTTCACACCAAGAATTCTTCCTTCCTCTTTCACCATCTCCTTTTAATATACTGGAATTTATAGAATAGTAAGAGTCTCACATACAGTAAAGATAATGGATCCTTTTTCTTTCCATCCACTCCAGCATATTTCCCATATTATCATCTTCAATCTCTCATTTGTCTTAAATCTCTCACTACTGGCTCTTTCTTTGATGCCTCTAAATGTTCCTATATTTCCACTATCCTTAAAAGAAAAAAAAAGACTTGATTCATCTTGTCATTACCTTGAGATATTATCCTATATCATTCTCCCCTTTCATTGCTAAACTCTAAAAAACTTCCTTACACTCATTGCCTTCATTTCCTCTCCTCTCATTCTAAGATTCTAAGTCTTCTGAATCTGATTTCCAGCCTCACCATTTAATTGGAATTGCTTTCTCCAAAGTTACCAATGATTTCTTAATTGTAAAATCCAATGATCTTTTCTCAGTTGTTATCCTTCTTGACTTCTTTGTAACATTTTACACCATCCCTTACTTTTTCTAACTTGATAGTATCCTCTCTTTTTTGCAATTTTGTTCTCTTCTGATTTTCTTCCAATATGCCTGGCTTCTCTTTATCAGAATCCTTCACTGAGTCTAAATTTGTGTCAGAATTCTGTCCTGGATCCTCTTCTCTTTTTTCTCTATATTATTTCATCTGAGGATGTCATTAGCCCCCACTGGTTCAATTATCATTTCTGTAAGGATGATTCCCAGACCTGTATACCAAGTCCTAATCTCTCTCTCCAAGCTTCTTTTGCAGACTATCAATTGCCTTTGGAATATTTTTAACTGAATGTACCATACCCACCTCAAACATGGCATGTTTAAAACAAAACTCTATCTGTCCTCCTAAATGTTCTTCCTTTCTGAACTTTCTGTCACTGTTAATGAGACCATCATCCTCCCAAGCATCCATGGCTATAATTTCTTTCTTTCATATTAATTTTTATTTTTTGTTTATTAAAGCTTTTAAATTATGGAACATATGAGTAATTTTTCTACATTGACTTTTGCAAAATTTTCTGTTCCAATTTTTTCCTTCCTTTCCCCCCTCCCCTAGATGGCAAGCAGTCTAATACATGTTAAATATGTTAAAATATATGATAAATCCAATATGAGTATCCATATCTATACAGTTATCTTGCTGCACAAGAAAATCAGATCTAGAAAGAGAACAAAAAACAACCTAAGAAGAAAAGAAGAAGAAAAACAAAATGCAAGCAAACATTCACAGAAAGCATTAAAATAGTATGTTGTGGTCCACACTCAGTTCCCACAGGCTTCTCTCTGGATACTGAACAACAGGAACTGATTTGATTCATCTCATTGTTGAAGAGAACCATGTCCATTAGAATTGATCATCATATAGTCATGTTGCCATGTATAATGATCTCCTGGTTCTGCTCATTTCACTCAGCATCAGTCCATGCAAGTCTCTCCAGGCCTCTCTGAAATTGTCCTGCTGGTTGTTTCTTATAGAACAATAATATTCCATAACATTCATATACCATAATTTATTCAGCCACTCTCCAATTGATGGGCATCCACTCAGTTTCCAGTTTCTTGCCACTGTATACAAAAAGGGCTGCATGGCTGTAATTTCAATGTCATCTTTCATAAGTCATAGTCCCTCTCATAATTAATCCAATCTGTTGCCAAATTGTGTCATTTCTATTTTTTACATCTTTCCATTCACACAGCTGCTGCCTTTGATCAGGCTCAGTAGCTCCCTCTTACCTCCAGGATTAAATATAAAATGCTGTTAGCCACTTAAAGTCTTTTACAACCCAGCATCTTCCTACTTTCCCAATCTTCTTCCATATAACCCCTTCTATTAACTCAACAATTCATCTATACTGGCATATTTCTATTCCATCTTCCCATCTTTGAACTGTTTGCTCCACATCACTGGAATACTCTGTCCCTCATCTCTACCTCAAAATTTTCCTGGCTTCTTTTAAGACTCAACTAATATCTCACCTTCTGCAGGAGACCTTTCCTGGTCCCTTCCCATATACTAGCACTTTCTGCTCTCAGATTATGCTCATTTTGTGTGTACTTATTATTTACATGGATATAAGTTATATATATATATATATGTGTGTGTGTGTGTGTGTGTGTGTGTATATCTAATGAATGATATTATTTGTAAAAATATTAGATTGTTGTGGGAAAAAACTGGTTTTGCTCCAAAATTTCCCTAAGGCAGAGAATAAATGGTGTCATTGCAATGGGATAGTATGTACTGGGACTGCCTGTAGTTAGTATATTGAAGCAGGGATCTAAGATTCCTCTGTGAGAGTGGAAGTTGGAATAAGTATGCTCAGGATTTGCTCAGATTTTCTTTACTGGTTAAAGTTAGCCAAGGATGCCAGTTAAAGATCAGTAGGTGGCAGCAGAGAGAAATAGGAATCAATACACAATATACCATTGTACCCAGCAGAAAAGAGGGAGCAGGAAATTATAGAAACCCTATCTGAACCAGGAACAACAAACTTCAGGACCCAGTGGGAGCAGACCCAATGGGAGCAGGGCAATAACATAACATCACCAGAAGATAACAACATTCATATAACATGGGATGCGTGAGTTGCCCCTCTACCTACGATCCTTGGATATAGAAATTTCCTTTGTGTGAAGATCTTCACAGGTATACACTTGTTCCAAAATTTGTACCCTTATAAATTTGTACTTTAATCACCTGTGTTGTTTAAATGCGTGATATACAGTAAGATTTTTATGCCTATCCATTCTTCTTACTGATGTTTTGTGAATTTGCAGGAGAATGTGCCCTGGATTTATGAGGAAAAAAAAAGTTCTACTGTTACTTTCCCTTTTATACCTTTGTTTTGGACTTATTATGTACTCTGGCTGGCTAATAAAACTAAACTCACTGCTATGAGGCTCACCCATTTTGGTTTGGAATGGATTTTGATCCACAGAGTAACTTGAATGTGGGCTAGCTTTTTTCAAAAACACGCCTGAACAAGGGGCATCACAGTAAGAAAATCTAAATTATAAAGTTATTTAAGAGTGAATTGGTAAGGTTAGATCTACCGCATAAGAAATCGATGAATAACATCCTTTCCATCCTGAAAAAGCTAGAGAAGCCTAATTTCTGGAGGCAAAGATGAAAGCCAAGTGGATACCAACTTTAAATTTAGTCAGATGGACAAATTTTAAGGAAAAAACAAGGAATGATTGGAGTGGTCTTCAGTACTATTCAACCCACTGAGATGTCTAGCAGAAATTTCAGGAGAATTCTAAAACAAGCAAAAAAAAGCACATCTAGCAGAAGATAATGGAACAACAGATGTTATCAGCAAATAAGAAACTGTCAAGGACTATAGATGTTTTCTCTGCATAGACCAAGGTTACACTAATGGAAAGTATTTTAGAAGTATGAGGAAGCAGATAGAGGACAGATGGGGAAGCTGGCCTAAGTGATGTTAAGTAAAACCTTATAAAGAAAGAAAGAGTAGTGGAGATAGGGTTATAGAACATCTATGATTTGTATGTGTATTTCTTTCCAAGAGATAGGAGTATAGATAGCCTGAAGGAGTGCTGAACATTCTGACAATGATGAGCAACATTCTAGAATTGTAGCATTGAGCATCCCTATATATAGCTCGGCTTGTGTTCAAATGAAAAACACACAATCCCTCACAAGGTTTGTATTCAAGGTCTTTCCAGTTTTGTAGCCTTTTTTTGTTAACCCCAGAGCTTTCAAAATCATGGGTCACTTCTATGTAATGATGAGGTATCAGAGGATTTCAGAAGACAAATATAGTAGAATCTTATTTTAATGTTTCTCTCTTTATATGGATTAGCTAGAACACCAACCAAATTATTTCCTCTGAAAAAACATTGTGTACATTAAAGTCTAATAAAATATGGATAAATTATAATGAGTGTCAATATACTTCTCCTACATAAAACAGGTACTGACTATAAATATATTAACCTAAAAAGCTTTTTAATGGAATTTTTCTTGTTCAATTCACCAAGCTGAAAGCAATACAAAACTAAATAAGACATGATTCCTACCCTCAAGCATATAACAACCTAAAAAAGGAATTTGACATTCTATTGAATTTATTTTGCTCTCCTACAAATAGTGACTACTTCCCAAAGATTTTAGAAAGAATAACTTTGTCCTTTTATCATTTTCAGTAGTGTCCAAATTTTCATGACCCCTTTGGGGTTTTCTTGACAAAGTATTAGAGCACTTTGAGGACTTTAAAGAACATTAGCTAATTCCTTCTACAACTCATTTAACAGATGAGAAAATTGAGGCAAATAGTTAAGTATCTTGACCAAGGTCATACAATTAGTAAACATCTAAGACCAGAGCTGAACTTAGGTCTTCCTGCCTCCAGGATCAGCATTCTAACCATTGTTCAACCTAGCCTTACTAGGAAGAATAGCTAATAAATTTAATTTTTAAAACCCTTGAATATCAGAGAGAAAAATATAAAATACTTATTGATCAGAATGATGATAACTGGCATCTTGGAGATGTGATTAATCTTAAAATATATGTTCATTTAATGTTGAGCAAGAACTGTTCAAAGTGATCTGGCAAGAGCACTAAATAAGAAGTCCAGTCCATGAGAAATAGATGGCACAGAGAAAAATAATTTGTCTTGATCAGTTTAGAAGTCCTTGAAAGCAACTGAATGAATTGAAATAAGCCCATACAGGAAACACTTTTGGATTGGCTAATACCAAACCATTTTGGAAGATAGAGATTCAGGTATCTGATGGCAGATAAAAAGAGTGAGAACCTCAAGAGCTGAGACTGGAAACAGAAATATTGGGGTATGGGAGTGTTTCAGTTTTGTCATCACTGAAAGAATTCAGCCTCAATCAATCTCCAACCCAAGCAAGAGCATTTTGACATTTGGAAGGACAGAAGTAATATACTCAATAGGCTCTTCTCTTTAAGAGAGAGAGAAGCTACCCATCAGAGTGTGGGTAGGGTTTATATAGAAAAGAGAAGAGCAAGATAGAAAAAAACAGGAGAACTGGACAAAGAAGATAAAGATTTTGCATCCCTTTGGACAATTTTAGGTAAGATGCCCTTGGAGAAAGTCCCTGTGACTGGATTTATTTTAGATAAGGTATGCATGGAAGGAACAAAAAATCTTAGTGGATGACCATCAGTTGTCCATAAGTTATGCTATATGAATGTGATGAAATAATGTTGTTCTAGAACAAATGATAAGCAGGCTGATTTCAGAAAGGCCAGGAAAGACTTACATGAACTGATAATGAGTGAAGTGAGTAGAACCAAGAGAATATTATACACAGTAACAAGATTATGCGATGATCAACTGTGATGGACTTAGCTTTTTTCAACAATGAGGTGATTCAAGGCAATTTCAATAAACATGATGAAAATGCTCTTCACATCCAGAGAGACAACTATAGAGACTGAATGTATATCAAAGCATAATATTTTCACTTTTTTGTTGTTGTTTGTTTGCTTCTTTTTTTTCCTTTCTTATATTTTTTCCCTTTTGATCTGATTTTTCTGGAGCAGCATGACAAAAACGAAAATATATTTAGAATAATTGCACATGTTTAACCTATATAGGATTGCTTGCTGTCTTAAGGAGGAAGAGTAAGGGAAGAGAAAAAAAAATTGGAACAAGAAGTTTTTCAAACTACACTTCCATGTATTTAAAAAAATAAATACTATTTAAAAAAAATTTTAAAGATAAGGGATGCAAGGAAAAAGGTAAACAGTTCTTTTTGTCTAATAAAGTGGGGAGGGGGAGAGAGATAGACAGGCATAGAGACAAAGACTGAGATAAAGACAGAGACCAAAACAGAGTGACAGGATTATAGCAGCTAAGATTCTGTTATTCCCCTTTCAACAGACTGGTTTGTTGGGGCTAGAGATGAAGCTCTCATCTTCCATAACTATTTCAGGCTGATAAGGGGCATAGAACTGATTTTGCCTATAGGCTCAGACATGAGAGGATAGATATGGGTGTGAATTGTACCCAACCAACATCCAGAGAGTGAGATGTTCCTTCCAGAGACTAAGGTATGGGTTGGTATTCCTCCTGTAAGGCCATCTGCAGGTGGGCAGCCAATAACCTTGAAGAAGTATCTAATACCATTGTACCCTGTTGCCTTACCAAGGAAGATGACTGAGTTTTCCCTCCATGGTCTCCCCATCTTTTTCATCTCCAACATGATTCCCTCCCCTTTCATTCAAGCTCAGAAAATCAACAATAACAAGAGAGAAATCATCATAAGTGAAAATGATTAATCTGCCAGGGTAGAAAACAAGGTTATTGTGGAAGAATAAGAATGATCAGGAAGACTGAAAAAAATAGAAAAAGTATCACTCAAAGGACATCTTCTTTTAGGACCCCCAAAGGATTTTTCTCTGAAAGAGCAGCATCTAATTTTTCACTGGTTCACAAATCTACTAGGGTGAGTCTGAAAGGGAATCAAAAGGACAGTTTTATTTTAAATATATGAGTCCAACTGGGGAGGTCTTTGAGTTTTGTAACAGTTGAAGTGATTAGAAAGAAGTTTCTACCGGCTTGCCTCTGGGGTGAAAAGTTGGCCTGTGAGTGTCTGGAACCCAAGGTAGAGAGATTGTGTCTGGACCTGGGGAGTGGAAAAGAGAGTCTCTATTCTCTTTGGTAAGGATCTATCCTTGGGGATTATAGGATGAAATATAAGAATCAGGGAACTGGAGAAGTAAGAGGGCTAATGTAACAGATTGGTAAGCAGCCTCTTTCACAGCTGCATCAGCAAGCCAATTCCCTATGATTTGGTCTGATTCTTCCCTATGGTGACCATCACAGAAAATGAGGGACACTTCTTGTGGTTCCTGAGTGACCTGAAGGAGGTATAAAATTTCCTGTGTATGCTCTTTAAATCCCCTTTCCCTTAGGATTGTCCCATGGACATGTAAAACATGGAAAGCATATTTTGAGTCAGTAAAAATGTTCACCCTCTTGTCTTTTTTAGCTTCAGGATTGTAGTTAGTGCTCTTAATTCAACCTTCTATTTGGAGGTCCCAGGAAGGACCCGTATATCCAACCCAAGGGTGATAGTTTATTTCTCTAAAAAACAAACAACAAAAAAAACAAAGAGTATCTGGCCTTCCTTTCTCCTTCCTCCATACTTTCTCCATCTGCATATCATGTTTCATCTAGATTATCAAGAAGAGGATCCATAACATCTGGACAACTAGAGTAGACCAAGCCAATGGTCTCCTCACAGTTATGCATTATGTCCCCAAAACTTCTGGTGTCCAAAATAAAAGTAGCTGGATTTAAAGGATAGTACACTCAAAGGGGGTCAGTAATTTCAAGAAGGGTTGATACTTCCAGACAGCCATCAGTGGATTTGGCTGTGGAGAGTCAGAACTGTGAGGGGTTAACCCAGAATTAGCTTGGTGGCTTCTTCATTCAAAATGGCCACAGCGACCACTTCCTGGAGACAGGATGGCCATCCAGAGGCAACAGAATCAGATTTTTTAAAGAAATAAACTATCATCCTGAGGTTGGATCCTAATACTTGAGTTAATTCTTCCAAGGTTTTTTCCAGATTGGGCAAGGCTAATGCCAGGGTGGTGATCAGTTTGGCTTTTGGGATTTTGAAAGCTTTAGCCTGGACAGGACTCCATTCTAAAGTATAATTCTAGACCTTGAGTATAACCATAGAGGAGCTTTGCAATAATATCAAAATTGGGGATCCAGATTCAACAAAATTTGGCCATGCTTAGAAATGTATGCAGTTGTTTTTTAGTAGTTGGGACAGGGTTGGATAGAATTGCCTGTCTCCTTTCGGGGGTTACAGAGCAAAAGGTGGGGGTTAGTTCATAGCCTAAGTATTTATCCTTTTGACAGATATTTGAGTTTTTGCTGAGACCTTGCAGTCCAGCACCAAATGCTAAGTTAAAAATACAAGGCTCAATGTTCATGTGAAGAATTCACAATAGCATTCTCTTTGACAAAAGGTACCTTTATTTACAAGAAGAAGTTACAGACAAAATGAAGGTGTAAAATAGACACCAGGAGATATAAATATGAAATAGATTTGGGAGAGTATATGGTTAGCAAGGAAAGGGATTTTAACAATTAACAAGGGAAAAGACAAGTTCTTTAGTGGAACACGCAATTAGCCAGGAGAAAGGAAATACATCATGAGGTAGGAGCATACCCTTAATTGGCAAGCTAAATCCATAGTGGAGTTTAGCAGGTTAACCCCAAAAGGAGTTATCAAGAGAAGGGGATTATACCATTGATTGACAGGCTAACCCCAAAAAGGATTTGGCACTCTGGAAGAATTAGCTATAACAAGAAGAAAATACCACAAGGCATTGAGGAGGAGGTGAGAAGAAAGAACACCACAGGCTAGCACCAAAAGGAATTCAGCAAAAATTATATAGGCCATGGGCAGATTAATAGCAAAAATAATTAACCTCAAGGTCTGACATCATAATTTAGCTTTCTGATTGGATACACTAAGATCGGATTTCCTAAAACCTCTACAGGGATAGGATTGTAAAGCTAAATTGATCCCAAATTATCCTTCTTGCCTCAGGGAGTATCACAATCTTAACAATACTTAACAATACTTTTCTGCTTACCCTACCCCCTTACACATCAACCTGATAACATCAGAAGGTCAGGAAATTGAGGGTCTTAATTAAAGTTGCCAAAGAGGTCTCTAGGGAAAGGCTCGCTATAAATTGTAGATCCCTCAGGATCCCTCAGGATCTCGATATTTGTGCCAAATAGGTGGTGGCTATTTTGAAATCTCTGGGGGAGGACTGTTTACATTAGTTGATGGGGATTTGTTTTCCCTTAAGGTATCCATTCAAAAGCAAAGATGAATTGGGACTCTTTATGAAGACTATGCAAAAGAAAGCATCCTTATGATCCAGGATGGAAAACCATTGAGTGATCCCCAGAATTTGAGTAAGAATGGTACTGTGGGATGGATGGGGATGGACAGCATCATTAACAGCCCTCAGGTCCTGTATAATGCAATATTTTCCATTTGACTTTTTCACAGGGAGAATAGGAATGTTGCAAGGAGACTAGCATGGAACTAGAAGAAACTTATATTTAAGAAACTTCTCATTTAGGGGTTGTTATCTTTCCTAAGCCTAGGGATTAATCAGATATTGGTGCTGGTGAGGGGATACATTAGGATTTTAAAGGCAGAGGAGAACTAGGGAATCATGACTGGCCTGTCTATGGATTCCCTGATCCCAGACTTAGGAGTTCACTTCTTCCAATATTTCTGGTAGAATATTGATGTGCCTGGTGACTAGGGTTAGAAAGGGTTAGGAGTGAGAAGCAGGTTCTCATTTTTTACCATTAGATCATGTCTGAACAAAGGAACCAGACATGAGGAGAGCACAAGAAAAGTGTGATTAAACAATAGGTCCTTGGGACAGAGGAAATATCTCTGGGAATTTTCTGTTGTTTTTTTTTTCCAATCCCCACACTGCGATGGTGTTGAAGGATGAGTGGAGCTGGAGTGCTGGGGCAGGACAGAACAGGTGGCTTCTATATCAATAAGAAAATTAACGGTCTTACCTGCCAGGCCCATAATTACCCAGGGTTGGGCTTTGGTGATGGAAAAGGGGAAACTTGGGCCAGGTCTGGGGCCTGTCACTCCCAGTTCCAAGGAAACTAGAGTGCTAGACAAAGGAAAGATGCAGCTTGACCTCCCTGAGGGCAATTTTTCCTTTGGTCACAAGATCTTCCTAGAGCACTCAAAACTAAGGACCTTTTTTATGGCATCAGAAGCACAAATCCTTACTGTGATTTCTTCAGGCAGGGCCCTTTCTGGCACTGGACATGGTGGCAGTTAAAATTTGAGCCTATTCTCTGTTCTTGCCCTACCTACCCTGCAGTCTTTTTCCTCTGCAGTCAATCTGTCCTTGCTGCTGAATACACCAAAAGTCATCTCTAAGAACTAGGCCTGAAGGGTCTGGAAGCCCATGACTAACTTCTTTAGCTTCCTCTAAATATCTAGGGCATCAGCTAATAAAATGCATGCCCAGAATGAAGGCCCCTCATGGGGAAGTGGATCTATTTCTTGAGTGTCTCAATTACCCTGCCCTGAAAGACAGCAGGGTTTTCCTCAGATTCCTAAGTAATATCCTTAAGCCTCTCATAGTTTTCTATTTCTTGATCCTTTTTTTCATGCCCTCAGTGAGGCAGGTTAACATATGGTCTTTCTTATCTCAGTCTGGGCTTCCTTCCAGATAGTCTCAGTCTGGGTCTGCTTAATTATTGTAGTTGCCCCAGGGGGATACCTGTTAGTTTGGAAGTCTTGGCCAATTCATTCCCAAATTTCTGGACTAGATTACAAATTTTCTTTTCTTCTGTCAAGTGGCAAGTGGAAATAATAATATTAATGTTTCCCCACCTTAAATAAAATTGGAGAGCTATGGTTTGGTCCTCAAAGTAGTGGCCATTTTTCTTTGACCTAAGAAGAATCAGACATGGAGAAGAGGACATGGATCCTAGTGGTCTCCTCATTGACCATTTAACACCTGTCTCAATGGGCAAAGTTTTGAGGGATTAGCCATCAATTGGGGTTTGAGGCAGGGGAAGAAAAAGAGTCCCACTTCTTGTATCAAGGCACTAAGGATTGGGGATCCTGGAGGCATAAGAATAGGGACTGTAGGTAAGAAGTAAGGAGGGAGATTGTGTAGGAAGGAGCAAGTTTCATGATAAGGACTGCTTGCATGGGCGAGGAATGGAGGCTTTGGGACTCCAGAAACATAAAGAGAGGGTCATCTAAAAGATCTTGTCCTTTTCTCTCCCCTTTTCCAAGTTTAAGTTTTGACAAAAAACATTCTGCATTGCCACCAAAAAGTGAGAAATAAAAATTAAGATTGTATTGTGCTAGAGGAAAAAGAAATGGAGCCATCAGTCCTACAGGCAACTCAAAGCAGTAAGACTCAAATTGAAGTCAACAAGTAATGTGTACCTCTTTAAGGACTAAGGGAAGTTCCAAGAAAAAGTCCACTCTTTCCACAGTTTCACTTCTTGGTATCTATTAACAGAAACTATAACACAGATTACTCATTTCTGTACTCAAATATTTCTAATAACCTGAATTTTGCTTCAACCAAGAAGAGGTTAGGTATTACCTAGAGATAAATTTAAATTAAATTCAAATCCAAATCTCTATCTAAATATTAGTAATTTCCCTATGAGTTGTGATTGTTCTCCTAACTTCCCATTCAGTATAAACTCCCTAAAGCCACTAAGTAGAGAATCACTTGGGCCTAAGGCCTAAGAATGAATGAATTATTGTAACAGGTTATATTGATTACATGTTCAAAAACCACAGAGATAGAGTAAAAGGTGTGGGGACTACAGCATCACCACATTTTCTTCTGTTACACTTATAGCTGATAGATATAATAGAATGATAAGAGTATGAAAAAGGAAAAAAAAGGAAAAATTGGACCGAGAGGTAGAAGTTATACAGATTCTGCTATTTTCTCATTCTTGCTTTAGTTCTTATAGTTAAAGCCAAGATAATTTGTTGCTAATCACATGTACAGTCAAACAACAACCTGGAAGACAGATATCTTTAGACTATCTTTTTATCAGCTTTAAAAAAATTTCTTAACAAGAAACAACTATTGTTTGTATCCATAATCATTATTGAGTAGCAATGATCCTGGAATGTCCACAGTTAATAATAATAGTAGGGATAGTTCCTGACTTGAAAAATCATATATTCTAAAGCTCATCATTTTATTGAAATAAAAATGTTCATGTTTAGTCTCCTGTGAAAAGAGCTTCTGTAACTGATCCTTATTTATAAGGTAGTATAGGAGAACTATACTATAGGCTGTAGAATTCAGCTCTTACCTCTTAAGCTTCATTGACACAAACATCTTGAAAATTGATGCTAAGATAGTTTGAATCTATTAATTTTTTTCCTCCCACCTTTGTCCTCTTCTGTCTGGTCTCTGACTTGAAATTTTCTCACCTGACTTAGTTCAGGAACAGCAGTATACTAAGGCAAGTGAATGGATCCCAATACTCATTTCAGAAGGTGGCCACATGTTGGGGCACTAGTTTGTAGACTTCTTATTATACCATGGCTCATCCCACCATTCCTACCTATTTTCAATCTTTACAAGAAATTTTCTGAGACTTTTTAATAACCTCAGAAAATAATACAGTATGTTCCCTCGTCACTGTTTCCATCCTTCTTCAGCAAAATACAGAAAGAAATATGAAAATTTTACAGTATCTTTAACTGCTTTGAGAATGTACAATTCAACCTAGTTTCCACCAACTGAATTTACAATCTCAATCATCTAAAAAACCTGATTGTCCTCAAACCCTAGAAGAACTTTCAGTACAAAAATCCCCTCCACTATCAACATGGAAATCAAGCAGTTAGAACTACAGATAACATTCATGGTAACTTCTTACACATATACTTCCCTTTATCTAACAAATGAAAATACAGTAAAACAAAATCAAGTTCAAGCACACCAAAAGACTGACTGTACTGAATGTTTTTAAAGCAAAGCATATTACAAACATTGCAACAAGTTCTTACGAAAAGGTATTTGTTTTGGGGTTTTCCTTCAGAAGGCAATGTTAAATTTTTGCAAAGACAATCTATCATTTCAATACAATGATTCAGTCAATTGTGTCAAGTTTTTAAAATCCTCTTATCACTTGCCTATTCCAATATGGGGGCTTGATGTTTGCCATAATTTGTCATGTTTTGCTGTGTAGTCCACAGTGTTACAGCCAAAATCAGTTCAGGCATCTCTTCATCATTAAAAATTGCAAGCTACTTTGCAAACATCATTTTGGAGCTGGAGGTGACTTTGAAGAGTTTCTATAACTTAGAGATCAAACGAAATTTAGAGATTTTCTAGTCCAGCCTCAGAACTTTGTAACTAAGAAGTTGAAAGATGTGATTTGGTCAAAGTCATAAAGCTATAGTCTCAGAAAGAGTACTAAAACTCCCTTCCCAATGTTTTTTTTTCCCTATACTATGCTATCTCATCCTAGATATTTGAAAACCTTTTTACATATGTTTCTTTATTACCATCTGTACTGGTGTTTCTCTCATTGCAAGTTAAATGAAAAGCATACACAGAACAAATGAAGAATTAGGAAAAATATGATAAACATTTCAAATTAATTATTCTAAGTATTCTAAATAAAATAAATCTGTGGCTTAATAAGCACTCAGATTGAAATGTGCCTACACTTATGAGTTGTAAAGTTTAGACATTAAGGATGATGAGTTGCTGTATATACATGTGCAGAGAGACTGTAATTAAAACAAAAATGAATGCAATTTAGTCTAAGATTTCTCACTGAAGAGCTGTTAAATTCATGACAGACTTGTCAGTATGGGAGGTCCTGGAATTAACCTCTTTCCCCATCTGTGTCTATAGCCACTACTTGGCTTAGTGGATAGAGAACCAGACCTAGAATCCAGGAAGATACCTTGAATTAGAACCCAGCCTCAGACACTTAGCTGTGTGAACCTGATCAAGTGATTTAACCATTATCTGCATCAGTTTCCCAAATGTAAAACAAGGATAATAATAGCCTTCTCTCCAAAGGTTGTTGTGAGTACAAGATTAGATATTTGTAGAGTGTTTTGCAAACTTTAAAGCATTCTGCAGATGTTAGCTATTACCATCATTATTGCCATCAATTCCAGAAACTTATTAGGTTGATCTTGGCCTAGACGCCATCTCCTATTTGTGCGCCATGCAGCTTCATAATATAACATACATATTATCATTCATAACAAATTTAAGATCACCCAAACAAATAGTGTCACTGTCTTGAGGTAGGACACAAGAGACTTGATTAGAGCTCAGATTATCTTCATTCAATTGTGGATCTTCCTGAGAGGCTTTCCCCTCTTTGTCTTTGGTC
This sequence comes from Myrmecobius fasciatus, assembly GCA_023553655.1. NCBI lineage: Eukaryota > Metazoa > Chordata > Mammalia > Dasyuromorphia > Myrmecobiidae > Myrmecobius > Myrmecobius fasciatus. The sequence continues at coordinate 435,788 of JAJPUD010000600.1, read as the reverse complement.
TCTTTATTAGCAAATTCTTCAATAAACCCCTCCTCGACAACACACTCCTGTTCCAAATGTTCTACTTTAGTTAGGCTGGTCACGTTTTCAGTATCCTGGATCCACTCCTGTGAAAATAAAATATATAAATTAGAACTTTCTTGCCACTAAAACCCTTACCTGATCCTGAATACAAATTCTTTTGATCCAGATATCTAAAAATGCAATATCTATACATGTTTAATCTATATGAGATTGCTTATTGTCTTGGGAAGGGGGAAGAGACAAGAGAGGGAGAAAATTTTGGAACACAAAGTTTTTCAAAGATGAATGTTGAAAATTATCTTTGTATATATCTTCAAAAATAAAATACTTAATATATTAAAGATAAACATAAATAAAAATGCATTATCAAATATTTTATCTATTAGCAAAATGCTCTCATGTAAAGCAAGACCAAGAGAAAATTCAAGTTGAAATTGGACTGGAAATTTTTTCCTCTCTAAAATATGGTTATAAGATTCATTACATTTGTAGTCAGTCATTTCTATGATTTTTTATCAGGTATAAATTTGGGGATTCAAAATGGAACCATATTAGAGACAGAGGACAGCAGATCAAATCCTGGCTCTGTCACTTACCACCTGTATGGTCTTGAGTAAATCATATAATTTCTATGGGACTGAGTTTTCTTATCTAGAAAGTAAGTGGAGAAATGATTTCTAAACTCCTCCCAAGTCTAAGTCTTATTTTCCTATTACTTTCCATTGGAATTGCAAAACAAAACATATTGGATCATAGGTATAGAGGTAGAAGGGATCTTGGAAGTCATCAAGTCCATCTCATTTAACAGTGGAGGAAACTGAGACCCTAAAAGACTAAATGTGGCTTATCTAATCATGCAAGCAATAAGACAGCTAGGTAGCACAGTGGATAGAGCAATGGACCTCATCAGGCAGACCTCATCATCATAACTAATATTTATATAGCACTATATGCCAGGAACTGTTCTAAGCACTTTATAATGATTATTTTACTTGATTCTTACAGCAACCCTGTGAAGTAGGTAATATCATGAAGAAGTTAAATGACTTGCCCAGGATCACACTAGTTATGTAAACCTGAACAAATCATTTAACTACTGTCTACATCAGTATCTATCCAAGTTTTATATTAGAACTCAGGTCTTTCTGATTCTAGATCTCACACTCTTATCCATTGCAACCCCTTGGCTGCTTGAGTTCAAATCTAGTCTCAGGCACTTTGTGATTCTGGGTAAGCCACTTAAGCATTATCTAAATCAGTTTCTTTTTTCTGTAAAATGGGGATAATGATGGAACTTACCTCCCAGGCTTGTTGTGAGGATAAAAGGAGATATTTGTAAAGCTCTGTGCTAACCTTTAAAGCATTATATAAGTGTTAGCTATTGATAAACAGCAAAACTCTGAAGATAGTTTCCTGTTTTCAACTGGTATTGTTTTTATTATTTTATTATTTAATTATTTATTTAAAGGGAGGGTCATTTTTTTTTTTTTTTTTAGGTTTTATCATAAACGTAAGACAGAAACTACTCACTCTGGGTAAGCATTCCTAATAGCCCAGTGTCTTGCTCTTCAATATCTTCTGCATCCTACTTTTTTCTGGATATTTTAAGATTTCAAAAGGAATACATCTGCCCCTGGGCCTGCTCCTCTTCTCTACTTCCCTATTCAATTTACTTCTATTGCCCCTAAATTTGTATTCAGGAGTTTGCATTGGGATAGTTAAATAAATGCATTTTGATAGGCATATTTACTTTAAAAGAAAACTGGTTAAGGTATTCTTCATCTCTAAAGAGGAGAGGAAATGTGTTTAAATTACAGAAAAACATAAATATCAAAAGATTAAATAGATTAAAATTAAATTTAATTTAAATTAAATATCAAAAGAATAAATTTGCCATTGGACCTATTAGGTTATAAGGAAAATATTTTCTTTGCATTACCATGACATGAGTTAAGTACATATCCTTTTCCTTGGTCATACCCATAGAAATCGAAAAATGAGAGATACTTTTAGACCTAATGAAGAGCATAAGAACAAAATATTTAAGGAATACAAACAAAGTTCCTATTTTTGAATCATGCGTTGCTCATGAGTCTGGAAAGAGGATTATATTTCATTTTTGAAGAGATTATTCTACACGATCTTTTATCTGACTACAAGTAAGACTGATTTAGGAGCAATGATTTTCAAAAACAAACAAAATGCAAAAAAATACTAATAATTACCTGAAAGTTTCCCCTGTGATAATCGAATAGACCAGGAAAAGAATATTTGGGATCAGGTACAACAGGCATGATTAATTTCTTAACTCTGAAATTAAAAGAAAAAGTCTCTTTAGGTAGGTTAAACTCCAGAATGATCATGAGTAAATTAGTTAAATTGGTCATGATGATAACTAGACTGCCTATGGCTTAGAAGAGAGCTCTTTGTAAACCCCTAGAATGTTTTATAAGTAGCTTTATAAAGTCATTTTATAGAATCACAGAATCTCAGAGTCAAAAGGAACATTTTTGGCCACTTTTTTTTGCTGTTATTCACTCATTTCAGTAATGTTCAATTCTTCATGACCCTATTTGGAGTTTTCTCAACAAAGATATTGGAATGGTTTGCCATTTTCCTCTGTATCTCATTTTGTAAATGAGAAACTGAGGTCAGTAGGATTAAGTGTCTTGCCCAAGGTCACACAACTAATAAGTGTCTGAAGCTGGATTTGAACTCATGAAGATGCGCCTTCCTGATTCTAAGTATATTTCTCTACTCACTGTGCCACCGAGTTTCCCTTGTGGTCATCTAGTCCAATCCAGTCCAATACTAAATAATAATAATAATAATAATAATAATAATAATTCCTTCTACAATATACTAGACAGGCAGAATTTAATGGCTTTCATTTAGCTCTAATCTAGGTTCTCAACCTAGGAGGACATTATTCCCCCTCAAAAATTTTGTTTCACACAAACTGGCCTATTCACTGTATGGTATATCATCTCCCATCTCCAAGTCTTTTTACAGACACTATTGCACACACACCTCTCCTCCAAGTAATGTAAATCTTCCCTTCTATAGAAAAGAATCTTTTATTTTCTTCAAAGCACAGATCAGATGCCACCTTTACAGGATGCTTCTTTGATATATGTATGTATGTATATATATACATATGCACACATATGTATAGGTGTACAAATATGTATATTTCATGATAATTTGTGTATGTTGTTTTCCCAAATAGAATGGAAACTCCTTATAGTCAGGAAATATTTTGATTCTGCCCACTATTCCTATATTCCTATAGAATTAAATAGTATTCCATAGAATTGAAGATCTCCAATGGCGGTGAGACAACTGCCTCTTCCTATTCCACTACTAGATGACTCTAATAATTATTTTTTTAAGTGTTCCCTCTTCTTAAACTCAACTTTGCCTTTTGTTAACTTCTTCCCATTATTCCTACTTCTTCCCTCCAGGGCCAAACAGAACAAATTATTTCCCTCTTCCAAGTGACAGTTATTCACATATTTAAATATGGCAATTTCATATCCTTGATAGGTCTTCTGTTCTTTGGAATAAACAGTCACTTAGTCAATAAGCATTTGTTAGACAATTACTATGTGCTGGGTATTATGCTAAGTGCTGAGGATACAAAGAAAGGTAAACAACAATCACTGTTTTAAAGAAGTTCACAATATTTCCCCAAGTTTTTCAAGTGATCCTTATCCAGGATGAACTAAAAGCATTTCACTTTCCAGGAGGCCTTCTCAAAATGCTTTCTAGTTTAGCAATGTCATTCCCAAAATAGAGGCTACAGATTGAAGTCAGTGTTCCACATGTGCTCTAACAATGGCAAAGTTTGACTTCCTCTTTCCTAATTCTAGAACCTTTTTTGATATAATGACCTCAGATTTCACTAGTTTTCTCTGTTTCAACATCATACTCTTGAATCACAAATTTTCTATGATCTGAGATTCAGCCACATGTTTCCATCTCGTACTTGTAAAATTAAGCTCTGTAACCCAAATTTAAGGCATTAAATTTATTCTTAACAAATTATATCTTATTTTATTCAACTTAATATTCTATACTGACAAAGTCTTCTTAAACTCTGACTTTGCCATCCAGTATGTTAGCCATCTCATCTGCTTTGCATCATGTCCACATTTGATAAGCATAATATTTATGCTTTTATCCAAGGCATTCATAAAAATGTCAAATTCCACAGAGCCAATAACAGATCCCTGGGATGCTTTACTGGGAGATTGAGATATTCAACATGTTGTGAACCATGTAATAGTATTATCATTTGACTCACATCTCCATCTTTTCCACAAAAGTAGCACAAAAAACTTTATCAAATGATCTGTAAATCTGAATAAAACTAAATTCATACTATTTTCCCCACCTACCAGGTTAGTAACTATCAAAAAAATGCAATAAGCTTAGATCATCATAACTAATTCTTGATAAAGCTATGGTAGTTTTTGAGATCAACACTTTCATTTACAGATGTTCACTAACAATCCCTTTAATAACTATTCTCATTCTTTATTATCTTTCACTGAACTCTGACAGTGCCTCAGCGATTAATCCTGATGATTCTTTCAATATCAATGAATATAATTGACTTCAACAAATTGACCTCATCAATGGTAAGTAATTACTGTCTTGGATCCTTCAGGTATCAACTTCATATTAGTCATATTTTATATGTTTATCTGTCCTTTACAACTTATTCTTGATGATTAATTTTAAATTCTGAGCATAATTTAGAAATACTTTACAAAAAACTGTGTCATGTGTCATAGAAGTATCCTAAAATGTTATTATTATTACTTTAATAATGATTGTTTTGACTTAATTGATTCCTCTGAATTTTATTTGTTTGAGCAAGGGATTCCCCTGAAAAAGAGTAAAAGTGTATTTTTCCATCTAAAGGGTATTTTCTAAGGTTTTTCTTTGTGAACTAGATCTGTTCTATATTAAAATACTGAACAGTCATCTAGATAGAACAGATTGTCTTGTCTTCATGCCCTTAATATGCTTATCAGATTACTTCATTTCCTTTGAGAGACTGATGTTGATTGTTTCAGTTTGAGCTCCTTTTCTACTAAAGACAAAATTGAAATGGGCCCCTTTGCAAGAATTCAATGTAATGTGCCCAGCCAATTTATAACCATAAAGTCATTTGAAGATAGATAATCCCACCATGGTTCAAGGAACTGCATATAATCAATCCATCTGTCTATTGTCAGTCTAAATTTTCAGACACCTCAGCTTTAAATCAGTTTATGTACAGGGGGAAAGAGTTGAGGATTAAAGATTTTTTATGAAAGATTTTTAAATGTCTTCAACATGGTATTTGCAAAACATAAGTTGTGCATGCTAACTGTTTTATTTTGTTTTAACCGAAATGTATAACTTAAGTTTAATCAACTTTAAAGAAATCCCAAATTACCATTTGAATTCTTCGGTTAAAGCTTTTTGGGAAAATTTTTCAGTTCAATTTCAATGTTTTTTTTTTTCAATCATCTGTATAACTCTGATTATGATATATCAGGTTTTTGGTTTTTTTCTTCAGTTTCTTCATCTATAAAATGATAATTAATAATATTTGCACTGACCACCTATTAGTTACAACGTTCTTAGATAATATATTCTATTCACTTTTTGTTCCCATTAAATACTCTATAAATATGAGTTATTATTTTTAAATGGTTTACAATCAACTTAACAGCCTTCAATAATCCTACCAATATCCATTCAATTTGCCAGCCTTTCAAAATTTCTTTCAGAATTAATATCACCCATGTCAGATTGCTTACCATATCAGGGAAGGGGGAGGAAAACACAGAGAGAGGGATTTTATTTTTTAAAACAAAGGTGAAAAATTGTTTTAAATAATAAACAATAATACAGTATAAATGTTACAGGTATAATAATAATAAATATTATTTTTAGAAGAATTAACACTAGGCATATGTTGAAGTAATTTTGAGTTTCTATATGTTAGATTATTTACCTTCAATATATTTATTTGCCTTTTTTCTAGCCAATTATTTGTTTCATTTCATTTGTTGAAGTAGATGAGTAGGCATTGAAAGATCACAGACTTTTTGCTTTCTTCACCATTTGTTCAAAAAACATTTATTCAAAGCCTTCTGTACCCCAGGCATTGGGCTCAGTAATACAGGAGATACCAAGATCTGGACTCTGCCTTCAAGGAGTTTAAATGAGACCCTGTCTTCAAGGAGCTAAAATGACATATCATCTTTTGAGAATATGCAAGTTTGTGCCTACCTTGATGATTTCCTCAAAAATAAAAGAAGAAATATCATCAGGAGGATAACCAGACTGGTAATTATGTAGATATATTTTGGGGAAGATTTTTTGACTGCCTCTGCACATGAATCTGTAAGAAAATAAGATGCCTGTTGCTGCATATTTCCAGTTAAATTTATTTTTTTCACAAATTCTAAAAGATCCTAACTGAATTCTGATAAAAAATAATAAAAATAATCGCTTGAAAAAATATATAACAAAAAATAGTTCATTATCTAGTTCCCATATTAAATCATATAACCTTTCTTTCAGAAAGGGATATCAAAAGGATCAGGTAATTAATCCACAAACTAAAATTGCCAAGCATGAAGGAAATAGTCAAAGAGACAGAGAAGAACCAGTGGAGGCATTTTGCAATAGACACTTTTAGCAAAACTAGATTTAGAGAAATACATTTACCTTTTATGGGTACCCTTTGGGCCATCTTTCCTAGCAAGATGTTTCTTAGTCAAAAAGCCTTGGATGGACATTAACACAAATATAACAATAATATAATATATAAGCATAATAATTATAATATAAAATTACTATTATAATATCTGGGTTTTATACACTGCTTTAAGATTGGCAAAGCTCTTTACATATCTCATTTGGTCCTCACAAGAATACTTCAAGGTAAAGAAACTGAGGCCAAGAGAGGTTAAATGATCATTCTACTCAAATAACTAATAAATGTTATTGAAATTCTGCTCCTCCGGACTCTAAGTTCAGCATTCTATACACAATGCCACTTTACATCTGTATATCTCTTTTCAATTCACAAAACAATTTAGCAAATCATCATTTGATTCATACAATGATCTTGGCAAACAGGTCTAAAATCCAGACTTTTTGCTTCAAAATTCAGTTTCTGTCATACCAAACTATTTTTAGCATGTGTTTAAGGAAACAAATGTTGAATATTCCCATGTATTTTTAAAAGAAATTCCTATTAATGAGTAGACTGTTTATCAGTTAAGCATAAAGCTATAATTAATGCCAACTGGAGCAAAAAAGATGAAAACCTGTCTGATTTGCTAATATGATGTCCAATGGGGAGAATCCTGTTGCATATTTATTCAACTTCACTCTAATTCTACTACAAGGAAAGAATGTACAAGAGCATGATATTTCATATGTAGAATATATAACTGGGAATGAAAGGGAAGTTCAATTAAATGCAATCTTCAAAGAATTGTGAAGTGACTTCCAGACACACTTAATCCACATTAATTCCTGAAGCCTCCAGAAATTATGAAGGTGATGGAAGGATTAGGAAAACCATATAACATAAAAAGCAAGAAATAGGTTTTACTACTTTGGAAAGACTTTCAAGTATCATTCTAATGACAGACTAAGTACATAGAGGCCCATTGCCAATAAGCTGGTCACTATGGGATGAATCCTTTAGCCATATTAAACTTTTAAAAGTAACTATTTGGGGTGTTAAGAATCAGGCAATTTTTAGACCATTTACAAAAATGAATTTAATTATTGATATTCAAACATTAGATTCTTTCCTCTTAAACTATGGGTTGATTGATATGCTATGGTTTCCTAAAAGAATTAAAGCATACCAATAATTATATTCTTACTATAAAATAAATGAGCAAACAATATGGTACAGTAGAAAGAGCACTGACTCTAGAGAAAGAGGACCTAAATTCAAAACCAATTTCTGATGTTTACTATTTATGTGATACTGGGCAAGTCACTAGAATTTCATGGCCTCTGCTTTCCTAAAACTATAGCATGAAGGGATTAGATTAGATGCCTCTGAAGTCCCTTCTATGTATAAATCTATGATTCTACAAATGGAATTTGAGCATATATAAATAATGGATCCTAGGTTCCTGAGTTATAAAATGAGATGGTTGGACTTGATGCCTCCAAAGTTCTTCAAGTTCTAAATCTATGATTTTATAAAAAGAATTTGGAAATAAATAAACTGTGGATACCAGAATCTCTGTAGAAGGAAGAATAATAAATGAGTTGGTGGAGTTAATTTCATCAGGCCCCCAAAAGCAACTAGAAAAGTATTTCATGGTTCCCTTGGTTATCTCCCTCTACAAAGCTACTGGTGATGATTTGTATAAGCAAAAAGATTACTTTGAAGATAATTGCACATACCAACATATTTTGCAGATAACAAAGAAGTAGAGAAACTCTGTGAAAAAACAACATATCCTCCAAGCCAACATATATAGTGATAATTTATGGCTTCAAAGAAAAAGTAGGCATAGCAAATAATTATAAAAATATCTGGATAAAATAGAGTTTGGAATGGCAAAATTAGAGAGGCTAAAGGCTCATGGACTATTAAGCAATCTCACATCTGAATGTTATGAACACTTTCTTTAATAAGAGAATCAGAAGATACAGGATATAGTAAAACAAACAAGATACACCAAAATTGAACATGACAGAACCTTAATGATCATTCGATCAACAAGCATTTATTAAATGCTTACTATGTGCAAGGCATTTTGCTAAGTGCTGAGGATGCAAAGAAAAGAATGAGACAGTAAGCTACTCATTACTGATATTGGAGTTCATCAGTCATCTTCATTCTGTCAGACTATTGACTAATTGGGGCAAAAGCTTAAAAATCAACATCGAAGTAGAGGAAAAGATAAAAGTGAGACAAAAATATTGTGACCAGGTAAAAGAGTCTCAAGTCTTGCTTCTTCAAGTGTTCTTTCAAAATCAAAAATTGGGGAAAGGATAGAGGAAAAGACAGATTTTAATTTTAAATAATTTTATAGAAACTTAATTGATGTAAAGCAACTGTGGTAATGAGAAGGCAAAAGAAACCAGAAAACATCTTAACCAGTAAACACTTAATTCTCCTATAAAATGAGAAACCACAATAATCAAAGACAACCCAATTTTAGGACATTACTTTAACTTACAACATTACATAAGAGGAAGGTGAAATTTAATAAACATTGTCTTCTCATTAACAGCAAAGAGGAGTAAATGATAGGGAGCAGTAAAAGATCAAATTAGTGAGTTAATTCCAAGAGTAATGTACTTGATTGAAAACAAACTTTAAGGTGCTATATAAATATAAGCTGTTGTTTTTCACATTTTAAGATTTAAAATTTCATATCAGATGCAATCATAGTAATAATGCTATTCAGTAATCTGAATATTAATATTGTAAGGCCAGAGATGTTTTCAGCTGTCACAGAAAATATACTTTAAGGAATCCGAATGCAAAAAAAAAGATTTTTAAAATAAATGATGAGATTCTTCAGATTTTCCTCTTGACAGATAGCATCATGCTGATCATTCTATGCACCAGAATACTACAGGAATTCCTCAGTGAGAAAGTAGGTGACGCTTATCCTTAGTGCTCTCCTTAATATCTTCTTTGTGATTTTTACTTCTTTTAATAGTCTTCTTTCCAATGCCTAGTGCCCATATTCTGCCTCAATTGTTTCCTAGAGCTTCACCCTCCATCACTACTTCTCAACTAGATCTATCACTCTATCCAATAAAGCACCTGCCTGCCTCTAATATAATTCATTGTAAAGTGATGAAGAAGGATACCTAGGAATGTGAAAACTAAGAGAAATCTCTTCCTAAACACTTCATATTATGAAGAAGAAGAAGAAGGAAAAAAAGCTAGAATATTAACATTGTCGGTAATCTAAAATAAGTTTTATTTTATCCAGACCCCACCTTGGTAAGAAGACCATTGTACCCACAGAGAGTAACACATCACACACTTCCCTCTTGAAATTAATTATTTAAAATAGTTATATAGCCTTATATTTGGCATTACCTTCCAATTTGCTCCTTCTCCAATGTGTTATAGGGGACCAATTACTAGGGTATGCCTTACTGCCATAAATAGCCATTTTTGTTATCACTCTGGCCCGGAAGAAGTAACACTTCTCAGAATCCAAGCCGCTTATTGTAACATTACATAGTTCATTCGTGTTGGGCTGGAAACAAATATATATATACACACATATATAGAGAGATTAATTAATTATATTCTTTACCAAGAAAAAGTATCAAAGTGAGGATACATTCTATCCTCAATAATTCATGATTCAATTCATGCTACTGCTTTGTTTCATCTTTCTAATCTACTCATCCCTTTCCATTCATTTTCTAGAGCATTAGCACTGAAGGTAGAACTTCAGAAAACCAAATTCCAAATACATATGTCTTTTATAATGGACAACTTACCAGTAAAAGGGGATAAAATGCTTTTGTGAAGTGGTATTTAAAATGAAATAACTTTTGGTGAAGTGCTATGATTTTTCTATGTGATCCTGGGCAAATTATTTAAGTTCTCTGCCTCCCAGGAAAGACTTATGTTTTATAAATTGTAAAGCAATTGTCAATTTCTATTGATTGATAAAATGAGTTTCTTTAGCATTTATGTATAGCAGTGGCTATTGTTGCTAATATTTTTAGTCTTGTTTGACTCTTCATGATTACATTTAGGATTTTCTTGGCAATAATAATAGAGTGGTTTGCCATTTCCTTCTCAAACTCATTTTACAGATGAAGAAATTAAGATAAACAGGGCTAAATTATTTTCCCAGTGTCACACAACTAGTAAATGTCTAAAGTCAGAGTTGAACTCAAGAAGATGAATTTTCTTGACTCCAGGCTAAGCATTCAATCCACTATGCCATTTAGTTGTCCAGAAATGAAGTAGACGACTTCTAAGTCCCCCTCTACTTTTATCAACTGCTTCATTTTATAAATTAGGAAGATGAGGTCCAGAGAGGAAAAACAATTTGTCCAGTACCATATAGATAGTAAACATGAGAATTTGGAATCAACTTCATGTTTTCTGATTATAATTCTAGGTACCTTCTTCAATTAATACTTTGATTTACTAGATTTCAGATCATTTACCAGATTGAAAATTGGCTGTGAATTGGTGATCCTTTTAATCTCAGTATTCTAAGTCATACTTCAGTATCATTATCTCAAAAAGAAATAAATATGAAACTTTAATAGATAAATTGAAAATAAAATTTATCCCTCTAGTTACTAGAATATAGTTCATTTTTAATTCAGCAAAAAACATTCTTTTTTTTCCTTGTCTCCAAAGCAGTATAGTTACACCAATTGATACTTGCCACTCATTACATTAATGGGTTTTTTTAAAGACTCAGCTAAAATGTCACCTTCTTGAAGATGCCTTTCCTGGTTCCTACAAGTATAAGAGGTTTTTCTCTTTAAGGTTAGCTTTCATATACTCTCTCTATATTTTTTTTTCCATTTATTTATTTATTTACATGATGTATTCTCAATTAAATGTGAGTTCCTTGAGGTCAGAGACCTCGTTTTTGCCTTTCCTTCTTTATCTAGAACTTAGATCTAGTACTTAAAATTGGTACATAGTAATGCTAAATAAATTCTTATTACTTAAATAATTTATTAAATGTTTGTTAAGTGTTTGACTGACTCTTTATAATTTCATCTTTAAGTGCCATGACTATGATCTTGCTCAATTTGGTCTCTTGCCTTAATTTATGTGTCATTTCCTTCCCTCTACTACTGCTTGCCTTTTTATTTGGCCATATTGCTCATAGAGATTCACTATTCTCTTTAATAAGATTTTACATATGAGTTTGTAAATTAAATTAGTGCTTTCCCTGGCTGCTTTTCTTCTTATAGGCATATAGTAACAAGTTAAAAAATAAGTGCTTTTAGATTGATTGGTTGATTTAAAATAAGCACTGAAAAACATTCTCAGTGTTTCATGTTTGTTTCTGGAGTGAACAGACATCACATGTAGAAAAGTAAGGCAGAGTGGAAAAGTAAGGAAGTAACAAACTTAAGGCTAATTATACAAATACAAATAGGGTGCTTTATCTCCACTAAGTGAGCTCCCCAATGAAATGGGTAGATTTCATTCCTAAATATAAGAAATGTTTTGGGAATGTCCCATTACTCCATTTTTCCTTTACCTTTAACTGTATAGTGTGGCTGATATGTATACACACACACACCCACACACACACACACACACACACATATATATATATATATATAGTATATGTTGAGGGAATTGTAGAAACAGAAAGAAGTAGCAAAAAGAAATAAGGCTAATATTTTACTTTCCCATTAATATCCCATATTCATTTTGCTTTGGTGCTGTCATCCATTTTTGTGCTTCCCTTCCTTTATCCAAATCCTCTCCATCCTTCAAAACCCACATTCTGTTTCCTTTCCTCCATAGAGGATTCTCTGATTACCTCAGCTCTCACTTCTCCAACCTTCCTCTTTACTACTTAGTCCTTATAATAAGTCCCACAGAATCTAGCATTTTATTACATGCTGTTTTTTATGGTTTGATTTTAATCTATATGTCCAGAGAAAAACAACCAGGATGGTGAAGAGCCCCTAATTCCATGTCACATGAGTTTTAGTTGAGGGAACTGGGGATAATTACCCTGAAGAAGAGAAAACTCAAGGAGGAAGATGATAACTGTCTTTAAGTATCTGAAGGGCTATCATGAGAGAGAAGGATGAAAGGGTAGAATAGGGAGAAGTGAAAGTGAGTTGCAAAGTCTAATTTAGGCTTGATGTCTGGAGGAAATAACTTGCTATAATTAGGACTCTCCAAAATTATAATGGCCTGCTTCAAGAGGTGGTCAGTTTTCCTCTTCTTAGAAATCTTTATTCAGAAGTTGAATGACTACTTCTTAAATAAGTTGTATTGGAGATTCTTTCCCTCTATTAGTTGGATTGGACTGTCACTGACAATCCTTTCAACTGTCAAATTTTGTGATCCTGAATCTTTTCTCTCCAAATACATTTTGGAGAAACAGTAGTATTTCTTTCTACATGTCTCACAATGCATGGTATCATTATTATTAATAATAACAATAATAATAGTAATAGCTGGTGTTTATATGTCACTATAAGGTTTGAAAAGATCATTACTTTTAAATCATTTGATCCTCACAGCAACCCTGATAACTAGGTGCAATTGTTAACCTATTATCATCTTTTATTCTCATAAGATGAGAAAAATTATTCTAATGGAGTTTATGTGACTTGTCTAGGGTCACAAAGGTAGTCAGTGCCTGTGTTGAGATTTAAACTCAAGTGTTATTGATGACAGATTCAGCAATCTACCCATTTCCCCATGCATATAGCAGGTGTTCAACAATTGCTTATTAACTTATTATTAACATTCAATTGTTAATAAGGACCAGCTAAAGTAAAGAAATTTAGCAAGATGTAGGTAAAGCAAATATATATATATGTGTGTGTGTATTTAGAAAGACTGTATTACTTGATACTTCTCTAATTAAGATTCTGTGTCATGAATCTAAGATCTCTTGCCTTCTAAGATTAAATAATCAGATGAAGCTAAAACATGCTTGAGGGACATACCTGCCAATTTTGATCATAGATGCTTTTGTATTGAATTTCATAGAGGAGACCAGGAATGGGCGAATCAGAACATGTTATTGTAACTGAATCTTCTTTCCATGTGAAGCTCACATTGGTTGGAGAGCTGGGTTTTACTGAAAGAAGAAATATATTTTACCAGAATTTAAGTTATTCAGATGAAAATATTTCAGCTCTATTAAGTTGTTGAGTTTTCCTTGCCTGCCTTTCCTTCTCATATTAATCTTTTAGATTAGATTTTAGGACTTGTAGTCTTTTAGAACTTATTTTAAATTATTATTTTAAACTATGCTGGCCCAAAATAAAACATTTTGTATAATAAAGATTACAGAGAGGCAGCATCATATATAGTAAAGAGAAAACTAGTCTTGAAATCAGTGCTCTAGAGTGGCAAATCTAAAATAAAGTATTAAGTTGTTGATATCAAGGAAATTCAGTCTCTTTCTCTAAAGATAAGAGACAGAGATCATGTGAGCTATGTTAAATTATAATAAATGTCAAGTCATATTTTAAGACACTTCAATAAACAAGATTTACTTCCTTTCCCTTCAGCCAGTGGGTGGAGGCCAGGTCTTTTTTCTCTCCCTTTCTCTGTCTCTGTTTCTGTCTCTCTCTGTCTCTCTGTCTCTGTCTCTGTGTCTGTCTGTCTCTCTCTCTTTCTCTCCTTCCCTCCCTCTCCCTTTGTCTCTGTCTCTCTGTCTCTTTGTCTCTGCCTCTCTCTGTCTCTGTCTGTCCATCTGTCTATCCATTTGTATTCAAACTGAGAACAACCAAAAAAGGTCATGATAGGTAGCAAAAGCACTAATGTCTACCACTGCAAATTCATGTTCACCTCTTAATGGGGGACTCATTTCCTCCTTTGGATCTGTTAGAAAATGGGAGTCCATTAAATTTCAGGATCTGAGAAAGCAAAAATATCAACTGAACTTGATACTTACAAAAATGACTAAGTCTCACATTCCTTCGTTCAAGAACTTTATCTTTTTCTATCTTGAGTAAAAAATTCAGTCTTTTGTTGCTAGTCTTAAAAAGACATCCAGCAGTATAACCTTGGTTAAGTGTGTAGTGAGGACATTGTTGTAAGGGTGAAGCTTTGTCCAATCTACAATTGAAGAAAAAAGTTAGTGCTACTATCAATTTATATATTAATATATATTAATTTATTATTAATAATTATTATATAATGTATAAATTAATAAATATTTTAAAATGCAGAAGGCTTAAGATTTTCAATGCAAGTTAATGTTCATAGATAATATAAAACCTATGCCACTCTTAGACTGCTATCATGTTTTCTACCACTCCATCATCACTATAAAAAAGTTTAAAAGACTATCTTATATGGAGGATCATTGTAGATTTTTCCTTGTTTTAATAGCAGTCATGGTCAAAACATTCATTGCCCAGTGAACAACTTTCCAGTAATGAGCTGTTCCCAGTCTTAGCTAAAGAGATCCTTTAGATCTGTGGTTATAATTTTCCAACATGGCAGCACATACCAGGATTCCCACTCCATTAGGATAACCTTTAATAATTCAGTATCACCTACATACTGCAATAAGGTATCAGTGTAGCATTTTTAGAGATCTCATCAGCTAGTAAGAAGATAGACTTACAGTAAGACCTTCTCTTAAATCATAATCCTTACAGATTTCAAAGTTTGTTTTTATATTATTGTTGTTATTATGTAAGTTATTCTCTAATACTGCTTATTTCATTCTTCATCAGTTCATAAAAGTACTCTTCTTTTCATTTTTCTGATGTTAATGCTATGGTATAAATTTTTCTTCTGGTTTTGCTGAAGAAGAAGGAGAAGAAAGAGAAGGAGAAGGTGAAGGAGGAAGAGAAGGAGGAGAAGAAGGAAGAGGAGGAGGAGGGGGAGAAGGAAAAAGGAGGAGAAGAGAGAGAAGGAAGGAAGAAAGGAAGGAAAGGAAAGGAATGAAGGAAAGAAAAGAGGGAAGGAAAGGAGAAGAAGAAATGACAATGACAATGATAACATCTTTCATTTGAATAGTCCTATAAAATGGTGTCAAACTCAAATATAAATTGAGATCTATGTCATATTGACTAAGTAAATGATCAATTAATATAATCTACATTTATTATATTTTAATGTATTCTATTAAACATTTCCCAATTACATTTTAACCTGCGACAAGCACTTGGTAGTTTTTATAGCCCACTTGCAGCTAGGAATTTGATATCTCTGCCTTATAGCTTAGAAAGCCTTTCACCTACCTTAAACCATATTCCACTATTACTACAAGTTTTTGGAGTTGAAAAATGACTTCATCACGAAGACTGTTACAACCAGGAAGGCATAATGATGTGGTGAATAAAGAATTGAGCTTTTGATCAAGAGATTCTAAGTTCAAGTTTTGCCTCAGACATATAAATTGAGTATATGACTCTGGGAAAGTAACAACTTCTCAGTGCTCTGGAAAACTTTTAATAGTTTGAGTTGAAGGCAGAAATATCCTTTGTTGTTCAGTTATGTCCTACTCTTCATGAGTCTTTGGACCATAGCACATTAATATTGTCCACAAAGTTTTCTTGGCAAAGATACTGGAATGGTTTGCCATTTGCTTTTCCAGTAAATTGAGGCAAACAAAGGCTTGCTCAAAGTTACACAGCTAGTGAATATCTGAGGTCAGATTTGAACTCAGGTCTTCCTGATTCTAAGCCCAGTACTCTCTCCACTGAGCTATCTATCTAATGGATATCACAGGTATAATACCTATCCTTGATCTTATCAAGCAGAAGAAAAAAGTGTCAGAAATTCCCAGAAAGAGTGCCATAAAATTAGCTGGTCTCACTTCTAAACCCACCATTCTCCATGATGTGAAAAAGGATGTTGGAGAATAACTACATAAGAGCCTAAGTGGTTAAGTTTGTGACTTATCAAAAGGTTTAGAAAAATGTGGCTGTAGTGTGAACTTTGGATGCAACTGAAATCTGAAACACAGAGACTTAAATAGAATGGCATCTTCCTCCAACATTCTCCTTGTTCCCCATGTGAGGAAGATTTTTCAAAAGAGCATATGTTTCATTTTCCATTCTATTGAAGATTTTCTTCATAAATACTTACCCATAAAGGAAAGTTAAATTCTTCTCAGCCAAATATTCACTAACATTCCACTTAACATGTGTCCTTTCAAAATTGAAGTTGATGATCTGTATACTCACATTATCTCCTAAGGAGAGAAATAGAGCAATAAATAAAAGTCATAGCTGAATATTTTTTAATCCTTGGCTTTAATCAATCAATAATTATTTATTAAATATCTACTATAATAGCAGACACTGGAAACAAGGACAAAAATTAAATAGTCTGTGCTCTCAAGGAACTTCTAATTTGAGAGAATATATATATATATTATGCATATATGGAGAGAGGAAGGAAAAAAGAGAAAAGGAAAGAAGAAAAAAGGAAAGGAGATGAGAAAGAAGAGAAGGGGAGAGAAGAGTAATGGAGGGAAAAACGGGTGGGAGAGAAAAAGAGAGAAGAGAGACAGAAACAGAGACAGAAAAACAAAAAGAGAGACAGAGAAACACAGAGACAGACAGAGACAGAAACACAAAGAGAGACAGAGAGACATAGACACAGATACACAGAAAGAGACACACACACACACAGAGAGAGAGAGAGAGAGAGAGAGAGAGAGAGAGAGAGAGAGAGAGAGAGAGAGAATATGTTAATAATACAATATATTTTTGGGAGAATTCGAATTCAAATGTTCTGACTCCAAGTCCAAATTCTATTCACTGCATCACCTGGCTAGGATAGTATCAGACTACAGAAGGAAGTAATGATTGATGTCAGATTAATACATCCAAGCTGATTTCTTTTATCTTAATACAAGAAAAAAAAACCTTAGATTTTAGCAAAGAAGCAAAAAAAGGAGGGGATCCAATCCTGCTATAATTACTTTTGTTTTGTGCTTATTGTATTGGCCTCTAACTACAGAACTTAGATTTCTCAATTAATTTGAAGAATATTTTCTGGGAATGTTTTCAAGTGGTTGTTATTGTTCATTTTCATTTTCAAAGAAGACCAATGACATCATGGATGATGATTTGCACATGTGTTGAATTTAAGTGAGACAGAGTTGCACAAAGCCACCAACCTCATTCTTTCTTCCAGAGTGATAGAAGGCAAAATGACTGGTAATGGCCCAGAACAGAGTGGATGATCTTGGAATCTTCCATATCTGGCCAAGCTCTGAGTGTCCCACAACCCCTGGTTCAGCTGCCTTCATGGTTGTTGGAGCAAATTGTTTTCATCCAACTATTATTCTGGAAGAAATCTTTACATGCTAGGAGCAAACCCCCTTCTAATTCACTAACAGGTTTGAGGCCTCTCATTTACCCTCAACATTTTACCAAGCTGTGACCACTACACATGCTATAGTTTCTTGGAGCCACAGGTGAGAGTTGGGTGAAAATGGATGAGCATCCCTGAAAAAGTCTTGGTAATTCCTCACATCAGAAGTGCTAGTCCTCCCTAAATACCCCATGCATTCAATTGGTATGTGCTTTGGAGATTAGAATAAAGAGAAGTAGGGGGGGAAAGATGGTTGAGATCCAAAAAAAAAGACAGATTATTATCTTTTAACCAAAGATTGCCCTAACTCTTGCTGCTCATACCAATTCCTCAATGAGCTCCATCTCTGATATAACAAAAGACCTGCCTTTGTTAAAACTAATTTTTTCACTCCCTCACCCGTTTTGTTACTAATATTTCTCATGCTCTCACTTTCATGATTTTAGCCTTTTTTAAAATTCATTTCCCCTTATGGTCGCATTTTTGTCTTCTCTTTTTTCCTTATACCCTTCTCTGTCCTGATCTCTCATTCTAGTTGTGGTGGCAGCAGCATTTACAAAGTAGAACCTCAGATGGTTCCATGGTATAATAAAAAAGAGCACTGGATTTAGAATCAGAAAAACTGGGTATGAATTTGGACAATTCACTTCACTTATGCAGATATCAGTTTCCTCGTTTGCACGTGAATGAGGCATTCAGTTCTCCCTTACAAACTCTTATTATGAGCATTTGGAGAACCCAAAAATGTATTTCCTCCATGGACTAGCACTGGGAATCCTCCATGTTAGGTTGGGTAAGAAAAAACAGGTTGATTCTGTCATTACAGATCCTGGTTTTAGATTCTGATGACTATTACTTATGTGATCTTGGGTAAATCATTTATCACTACTGGAAAGATTCCTTATATATAAAATCATGGGAGCTGGGCCAGGTAGGTGGTACAATGGATAGAATGCCAAGCCATCTTCCTCAGTTCAAATCTGGCCTCAGACACTTATTAGCTGTGTGACCCTGGGAAAGTCCCTTAATGCTATTTGTCTCCATTTCATTATCTGTAAAATGAGCTGGAAAAAGGAATTGACATGCCACTCTAGCATATCTGCCAAGGAAATCCCAAATGGAGTCATGGAGAGTCAGATATAACTGAAAAATGACTTAACAACAAATACTAAGAATGCTTACATGGCACATTTTTAATATAAAGAAATGAAAGTAAATGAAGTTTAATTTTGGCCTGAAAAGACATGAGAAAATTCTATGACAATTCTGTGTCTGTTTAATAACCATGAAATAATTGCAGTAACACTTGAGTAGGAAATCTCTACCTTTGGGACACATTAGAATGCATTTTGGAGTTTTTCTTCTGCTTTTGAAATAAATAAACAAAAAGAAACAGAATCATCTAGGTTAAGAAAGCTAGGAACTTATGAACTTTGGAAGTAACATAAAACTTTATTCACTGTCCAAGGCATTCCAGGGCTCATTTGCCTCTATTTGATTCTCATTCTCTGGTAAGAAGCCTCTTTTTCCAGGCATCATGACAACTAGATATTCTAAGAGCGTATGGTTGCAGGATAGTACATTAATATCTACAGCATCTCTTGACTTTGGTTAATTCAGTGGAACATAAAACACTGGGTATTCTTTTAATTGTTTGATATTATTGAAAGATCTTTTTATCAGAACAATCAACATTGAAGGAAATTTTTTAAAAATTTAAATGACCCCTATAGCATTTTGGAGATGGATAAATTTGTACACTGTACAATAGAATGTCTCACTATAGAATGATTCAATAGAGAAGTCTATGCGCTACATGCCAAACCACGGAACTACATATGACATAATTCTCTAGAAAAAAAGATTATCAAAAAAATTTTAAGTCAAATTTACAACTATTTGGCATCTTTTGAAATTTTTCAGCAGTTACCAACTATAATTCCCAACTAGGGACTGTTGTAATCACCAAAAATAGCATCTAAATCATGAAAATCCCTTCTCTAAATAAATTTAAACTGAATGTTGTTACAATAATAGTCAATCCTGTTCCTAGAGAAGAAATGAAAATATGCTGCCCTCCTTACATTGAACATGTGGAGAACTACAGATACAGAATGCTGGATACTCTGTAATAAAGAGGTGTTATGTAAATTTATTCTTCTGAACTACCTTTTTTGCAAGGAAAAACTCACTTGGTAGGAAAAGAGAGAGGAACAGTCCAAAATGAATATAAAGTAAAAACCAAAAGGTATCCATAAAACTCTCTTTTTTTTTAAAAGAAAACTCAAGAAGAAAAAAGAGTGACTGGGCCAGGAGAAAGGGGGAAGGATGGGGATATTTTGCTTGCATACAGAAAGACAAGGAGACTGTGGCTTAGAACTGGTGATGGTGAGCAGGGACACATTGTAAAATTCCAATAAGTGTAGAAGATTATTTCTAATTTTTCAGATGTTTGATTTTTGTGGAAATCTCACTAGGATACTTCCTCTTATATAACTAGAAAGATAGGGGAATTAGAGTCCAAAGGCTGAGGAAAGAATGTTTAAGGAATGTTTGGGGGAGAATGAACAGATCCACATTTCTGGAAAGGATGATGAGCTCAGAGAAGGAGAAGCATCTTTCAGATACATAAAAAAGACAGTTAGCAACTATGTGCTGGACAAGAAGCTCTTTGTAGCTTTTAGGTAGCAGTCTAAATTTCTCTCTATCATGAAACTTGTTGATTCTTAATAAATGAAATTGTTAAATGAGACACAAGTCATAGAATTGTAGCTTTAGAGATGGGGAAATACTTCAAAGAACATTGACTTCTAAACCCTCATTTTATAGATTAAAAAACTGAGGTTTAGGACAATTAAGTGGTTTGCCCAAGGTCACTTGGATAGCACATAAGAGGCAGGTTGCAGAGTTAGCATTCTTCCTACTTTGCCATGCATCTCCTGCTTCAATAGAGTAGGATGCCTAATTCAGCAAATGATTCAATAATGCCATCCTATCTGCTTGAAAGATAGTTTGGGATTCCTGTAGGATGATTATGGAGACCTGGACTTTATATCTTTTTCTCTTTTTTTCTGCCTGCAAAGTTTAATTTAATAAAATGTAGTGTGTGTGTGTGTGTGTGTGTGTGTGTGTGTGTGTGTGCACGCGCGCGTGTGTGTGTATGTGTGTGGGCAGAGGAGGGGGTGTGTGCTTAATGCAATAGGGAATAATTGAAAGAAACATATAAGGGACATTCAGAAGATCTAGATTTGTATTCTAACTCTGCCATTTACTACCTATATGATCTTCATCAAGTCATTTTTATTCTCTAGATTCAGTTACATCACCTATAAAATAAATTGAGGGGTTAGGGTTGGAAAAGATGGAAGAGGTAGTCTTTAAGGCCCCCTACCACTCTAAAATCTATGATCCTTACAAAGCAAAGAGAGTAAATATAAACAGGAAGTGTCATATTATGTAAATCATATCAATAGTCATTTGTCTATTCAATCAAATAAATTTAACCCTCCTCTGCTTCAGACGCTGAACATTTTCCTCTAGAGCAGCTAGGTAATACAGTAGATAAACTGCCAGTCCTGAAGTCAGGAAGACTTATCTTCATTAGTTGAACCCTGCCTTAGACAGTTACTAACTGTGGGTCTCTAAACAAGTCACTTATCCCTGTTTCCCTCAGCTTCCTTATTTAAAATGAGTTGGAGAAAGAAATGGTAAATAGCTCTAGTAACCCTACCAAGAAAACCTCAAAAGGGGTCACATAGAGTCAGACATGACTCAAACAACTGAACAAAAACAGCAACATTTGAAGTTGATTATGTAATCCTAATTAGTCTTGTTTTCATGAGAGCATCATGTTGAGTTCCTTTTTCCTTTCTTGCATGAAGATTCCTATCCCCTGAAAAATGACAGATGTTGAAGAGGCTATGGGAGAACCAGCATACTGGGTGCACAACTAGTGGAATTGTGACACATTGGTCCAAACATTTTGGAAAACAATTTAGAACTATGGTTCAAAAAATTACTAAACTGTACATACCCTTTAACATACCTGTACCACTACTAGACCTATGACCCCAAAGAGAACAAAGAAAGGGGTATAGACAAAAAAAGCATTCAGAACAGCTCATTTCACAGCAAAAAAATAAATGGAAACTAAGAGATTATTTCTCTATTTGGGGAGTGGCTAAACAAATTATGGCATATTAATACAGCATAATATTATTTAATGTCACAAGAAATGATGAACAGTTCTGAGAAAACAGATTTGTTTGAACTGATGCATAGTAAATTTAAGGTGGCATAGTATATAGAGTGTCAAGCCTGGAGTCAGGAAGACTCACCCTGGTCTCAAGATATTTACCAGCTATGTGACAGTGGCCAAGTCACTTACTCCTGTTTTCCTCAGTTTCCTCATTTGTAAAAGGGAAGGAAATGGCAAACCACTCAAGTATCTTTGCAAAAAAAAAAAAACCCAAATGGCATCATGAAGAGTCAGACATGACTAAAGTTGCTAAATAAGAAAAAAATTGAATAAAAACAATTGAAAAATTTACACCAGCATAACTTGTAGAGAAAGATTTTAAAATTTTGACCAATGCAGTGATAAAGCATAAGTCTAAAGGACTAGAGATAAAACATTCCACCTATTTCCTCTCAGCAAGATAATATACATAAAATAGAGAATTATTTATATTTTGAGATACAACCAATATAAAAATCTGTTCTGTTGAATTATATGTGTTGATTATGAAGTTTTTTTTCCTTTTATTCTTAATTTCTTAATTGGGTGGATAATAAATTCTTATAATAATGACTGATTTTCTTTAAAATATATATAATGTTTATTTTCCCCAATTAGATGTTAACAATTGTTAACATTTTTCAGATTCTGAGTTCTAAATTCCATCACTCCCTCACTTCTTTCTCCCTTTTCTCCCAACAGTAAGCAAAATTATTAATTCTTTAACAGAAAGAAATCATTTCTTCTGGTATAAAATGGGCCCTAGATTTCAATTCCTCTGGGACCTCTAACATAAATTCAAGTCTTATCCTCTTTATTTGAATTTGAATGGGTAAAGAGAGTAGAAAGGCAGTTTGATGTATAGATAAGGAGCTATCCACAGATACAAGTTGACCTGGTCTACCTCTGTCACACACTGGCTGTTATGTGACTCTAGGCAACTCTAAGACCCCAAGTTGCAGAATGGGTGTAGATCTACATTTGTAGAGGCAGTGTCCTCCATCAAAGGGTCCTCTGCACTAGGGTCTACTCCATATTCCCCATGGCAAGACATTAGCATGTCAATGACAGAATAGGATGTATCAAGCCTAATCTCCATCTGAGTATGTGATAAGAAAAAAATTTAAAAACATTATTTGAAGTTGATGTTTTCTTAAGGTGGAAAAAGTTCATTTTCCTCAAGGATAGAAATTTACAAGATATTATGTAATGGAACATTATGTTTATCTCAAATAGTGCTGCAATTAAGCAAAATTCTCTGGAACAACTTTTGTCAGCCAGGAAAAAAAAAATAACCCACTTAATATTTAAATTCCCTAGTTATGATGAAAATTCATAAGCAACATAAGCAACTCTTATACACAAGTTATGTATCAAAATGAAATAAAAGTAAATAAATTTTGGATTTCCCAAGTTCAAACATAGGTTTCAAAATTAATTACAAATAAATATAATAATGTGAATTAACATCCCTCAAAGAAAGTAAATTCTAAGTAAAGGCTAAAAGCAAAACAAACCCAAAAAACAAAAAAAAAAAAACTATGTTGTTACAAGAGAACAAATGTACAACATAACTACCTCAAGAAGAATGGTCTATACATTTTCATATATTGTCATTATATCAATTTATTTTCATAAATAAAACTGGGAAGACTGATGTCTCATCACAAAAGTAAGATGTTCTATCCTGAGCTCTAAGCGTTTCTGAAGAAATAATCAACCAGGCTGGAGGATAAGTGGTAGAATATCTAATTCTCTCTTTGAACCATA
The DNA here is from genome assembly GCA_023553655.1 of Myrmecobius fasciatus. Classification (NCBI taxonomy): domain Eukaryota; kingdom Metazoa; phylum Chordata; class Mammalia; order Dasyuromorphia; family Myrmecobiidae; genus Myrmecobius; species Myrmecobius fasciatus. The sequence goes on along the minus strand of JAJPUD010000600.1, from coordinate 411,723 downwards.
GTTTCATAGACTGAAATCAGGAAATCTCAAAAGTCATCTAGTCCAACTTCTCTGTTTTACAGATAAGGAAACTGAGGTCCAGAGGAATTAAAAGAATTTTTTATGATCACACAAGTAATATATGAAAAGTCTGGGATTTAAACATAGGTCTTCTGATTCTAGATTCAACTTCTGTTTGTTTGTTTTCTTGCTGAACCCCAGTGTTATATTCTGAATCTGTAAGAAGAGGATGTTTTGAACACAAGACTCCATCCAGGTACTAAAGTATCATTGGCTTCATCCTGGAATCAACTATCTCCACCACAAACAGGCAGCCCTATAGATTGAGAACACTGCTATCTTTTGTGGGAAGGACAATGAAATAGAAATTTGAGCCTGACTCCACCACCATCATTGCATTTCCTTAAACACATCCCTCATTTGCTCTAAATCTCACTTTCCCCATTTACAAAATGGAGATCATCCTACATATTGTGACTGTTATTAGAGGATGAATTGTAATAAAATGAATTAAATATTAGAAAAGTAGATAGGGGCTATACCTTTTTTTAATATGATACAGAGAATTCCGGGATGAGAAAGATGTCGGACTAGAAGGGATTGTGGAGACCATCTATCCAACCTCCTCATTGTACAATTGAGAAAACTGAAGCCAATGGAAGTTAAGTACTTGTTCAAGGTCACTCAGGTGGTCTACATCAAAGATAGAATTTGAATTCAAATTTTCTAAGACTTCAGAGTCAGTGAATTTTCATCTGCACCATGCTACAGTTAGAAAAAAGCAAACTCCACATTCTGAAAGAAAAATACCTCAACTTATTTTCTGAAGAGGTAAGAGAAAAAAAAATGGGACAGCTAGGTGACACAATTGATAGAGCATCAGGTCTGGAGTCAAGAAGACCTGAGTTCAAATCCAGTCTCAGGCATATAGCTGTGTGACCCTAGGCAAGTTACTTAATCCTATTTATTTTAGTTTTCTCAGTGAAATGAGCTGGAGAAAGAAATGGCAAAAAAAAAAACTCCTCTATCTTTGCCAAGAAAATCTCAAATGGGGTCACAGAAACTCAGACATGACTGAAAGAACTAAACAACAACATCAGAAAGAGTACATACTACACAATGTCTAGAAACTGGAGCATATGTTATTATTTCATAAATTTCCCTCCTTCATACACATGCATTTATGGGTTAGGCATCTATTTCCTAATCAGGTTTCAAGTTGGTTAGTGACAAAAAAGAAAAGTCTATATTTTCAAAGAGACTTGAATTTACTTCCATGTATACCAGCAACTCAAGTTACAACTTAATTCATCATTCCCCTGCCTTCTAATATTGGTAGAGAATTGAATTAATTGGAGCATGTGTAGACAGATTAGTTCAGATTATCATTCCCTGTGTAGAAGCCCCATACAATATCATTAGTGTTCCAGAGCACTCCAGAGCAATCCAATTTACAACCACTAAACCATGAGTAAAGTGATGTCTTTAAAGGTTTTTACAAATTCCTGTAGATGGGAGATTGGCACAGAATTAGAAAGTAAGGAGCTGTGTCATTGTTGAAACATTGGGAGAATTCAGAATGTTAAGAGACCATAAAGAATGATACCTGTTTTCATCTATATGACATAGAAATCCACTGCCAACATATTGAGCTGGAGTATAAAATATTAGCTGTATGATTTGAAATCTGCTGTGTTTTTCAGTTATGTTGGAACTTTTCCCTTCTGGCATCTCCTATTTGTCCTTTGAACAGAGTTCATAATATGATATAGCCTGGCAACAATTTTCTAAAGTCTCCACAGAAACCAGGTTGGGAAGACAGTAAGATAAGTATTCTAATCATTCCCAGGTGTTCCTGTGTGCACAGTCTCTCTTACATTCAGTAAAATCTTAGTTTCTTGGTGGCCATCGCTTTATTTTCATCATAGTGTCTCATTGCTTTTCTCCCATCTTTTTTTTAATTCCATTGTAAAATAATTTTTTGAAATCAACTGAATATCTTTGAAGGTAAAAAGGAAGAAAGAATCTCCGTTAAATGTCCCCACATTCTTAACTTGGATTCTTCTGTGCTGTCAAAACAAAAAAAAAAAAAAACATGATGACAAAATTTCATTAAGTTCTGATCCTGATTTCCTGATAAAGAAATAACTTTAATACGATTTCCACATTACTGGGATTTATTTGTAAGGACACATAGCTCCAGACAAGTCTGTTTCAAGAAAAAAAAGTAGGTAAGGTAGTGTTACACTTGCAAAGAAAAATGAGAGAAAATCACATCCTGTGAACATTTATGCTCAAAAGGTTTAACTTACTTGTCTCTGGTTCTCTAGTAATCACCAGGTCTCCCAGCACAATGACTGCTACACAAGCCCAAAGGATTCTTCCCATACTTAGAGACACAGAGAAGAAGATGAGCAATATTGTCAAAGATAACCTAAGTAGTAAGTGGCTTATTACTAATGCTTACATCAGGAGTTCACCCACCTTCTAAAGAAACTAAAGACATACAAAGGAAATGACTACAGGAAATAAATAGCTATTTAGTCTTATTTATAAAGTATTTGATGCTTGAGAGTAGAGAGAGATTTGCATCTATCCTGATAAGGCTTTTCATTTCATTATATAAGTCAAGTTTTCTAATAACACTGTCAGAGAGAAAAGGAAATGCAAATAAGATCTAATAAAAAAAAGTCCCCTAGTTTTGTACTTATATTACAAGTACAAATATATTTGGAGTTTTGTACTTATATTAAAAACTAGGAACAATTTAAATGCCCAGCAATTGGTGAAGAGCTAACCACATTATGATACAATTATTGTAATAAAATAATATGTTATTAAAAATGATAAATATAAGAAACAAAGAAATTTGTAAAGTCTAATAAAATACTTTAAAGTGAAGCAAGTAGGACCAGGACAGAATATACATTGACTTCTAATATATAAAGGAAAAATGCATATGCCTATAAAAATGGATTTTAAAATGAGAACATAAAGTATAGCTATAGAAATTAACATGCTTATATTCATATTGCATATAAAACAAGTTAATTTTAATTATAAATACAAAAAGTATGTTGAATTCACTTTGTCATTTAAAATCATGTTTGATCAATTATTTTAATTTTTAATTTTTTTAAAAGAAGAATAGAGATGAAGGAAATCTCAGTAGTTTAACCTTTTCATGGTACATATGAGATCTAGAAAGTTGAATTAATTTGTCTATAGTCAATTATATAGTAAGAAACAAAGTCAGGATTTGAACCTACGCCTTCTGACTCTGAATCTATCACTGTGCCATTAATACTAATTAGTCTACCTTAGTCCAAAAATGATAGATGATTTGTTAGCAAAAAAAAAAAAGGTCAAGATAATCTAAAAGATGATCACTTCAGAACATTTCTATCCTATAAAATAAGGATAAACTCTTGAAGTGGGCATTGATTATGAAGAGATCTCTGTTGATTTTCCAGAATTAGAAACCAAAAATATTTGATTATTACAATATTGAAGCTAGTCATTTGGCATTCCAGGACTTATAGAAGTCATTTGGTCCTTTTAGTGCTGAAATTACCATATGTAAAGTTGGTGTCTTTTGATGCCTTAGTGTCTGAATCAAATGATCACTAAAAATTTCACATGAACTTTCCAGATAATTTGGAGATGGGTGTGATAAGAAGTTGATATTTAAAAATCAAACAATCTGTACACAGATTCCTAAAACAGGCCCAAAATAAGAATGTGGTCCACAGGTAATCTACTGAAATAATCGATATTACTCTAAATTAAAGTGAAAAGTTTAGCAGCTTTATTTGTTTTAAGTGCTCCATTTTGTACTATTCAAATTAGTCTCTTTATTTTATTGAGAACCAAAATCAGAAAAAAAAACAAACAAAAATAAACAAAAAACATTAGTGTTTAGCTACATAAACAAATCCCCCCCCTTTTTTTTTCCTATGGCTGGAAATGAGGCAAAATGATAGAACTGGAAGATTTGAGAGACCAGTATGAGTCCTTTGGTTTCATGGTCTGAGGATTTGGGGTTTTCCTGCACAGAATTGTGAGACTACTGAACTTGAAATCAGCAGAAATTATGTTGGAATACTGCCTCAGATATATTCTATCTTGTATGCTAGACATACCTTAAACTCATTTTCCTTATTCCTTAGAAAGTTGAAGCCTCAATTTATTTATATGTAAAAATGAGGATAATGGTAATAATTTCACAGGGTTTCCATGAGAATCAAATAAGCTAATAAACGTGAAGCATTTTGCAAACATTTAGATGCTATATAAATATTAGCTATTAATATTTTCTTAATATTTGCAATTCTTCCAATCAACCTCATTAAAGTTACATAACCTCATCTATTTTTTCCCTTTATATGAATGGATTTTGATATTGGAACTAAAATTTCTATGCACCCAAGTTATTTTTGTAGATTACCATATTTGTTTTTTGTTCACTCATAGAATTTGTTGGGATTCAATCTATCAGAATGCTTTAACACCAAATCAGTGATGTCTCCTCCAGAAAGCTTTCTGCAGGGGAATTTGGAGAGCAGACATGGTCAGAAAATGTGGAGTCTGCTAGCAGGCAATGAACAATTTTGTAAATGTGTCATAGTAGCTAGATAACTATAATGGGGTAAGTCCTCCTTTTCTGTTGATTTGACAAAGAAGAGATATAGAAGATTATTAGTAAAGCTTTGATATAAACAGCAGCAAAGAACTATATAAGAAAGCACTGAAGAAATAAAACTGACTGTCCAAATCAATACTGCCTCAACTCATTCATCATTAGATGGACTCAAATCACTAGAACGCTGTAGTCAGCACTGGCTTTGGGAAGTAGAAAAGCAAAGGAAATTGTATTGGGTCTTTCACACCATCCCTATTTACTTCATTTAGAGCAACCTCTTCAGATGCTGAAAATAGTAGCATCCTTTTTTAATAGCATTTTATCTTTCCAAATATTTGCAAAGATAATTTTCAACATTCACCTTTGCAAACTTTATGTTCCAATTTTTTCTCCTTTTCTTCTCCTCTCCCCCACCCCAAGATAGCAAACAATCTGATATAGGTTAAACATGCAGTTCTTCTAAACATATTTCCATGTCTATCATGTTGTGCAAGAAAAATCAGACTAAAGGGAAAAAACCATGAGAAAGAGAAAACAAACAAAAAATTAAAATACTATGTTTCAATACATATTCCCTCTCCATAGTTCTCTCTGGATGAAGATGGCATTTTCCATTTAAAGTCCATCGGAACTGCCTTGAATCATCACATTGTTGAGAGGAGCCAAGTCCATAACAGTTGATCATCACATAATCTTGTTGTTACTGCGTATGGTTCTCCTTGTTCTGCTCACTTCATTCAGCATCAATTCATGTTTCCAGATTTTTCTGACATCGGCCTGTTGATCATTTCTTATAGAACAATAATATTCCATTACATTGATATACCATAACTTATTCAGCCATTCTCCGATTGATGGACATCTATTCAGTTTCTAGTTTCTTGCCAATGCAAAAAGGGCTGCTATAAACATTTTTATACATATAGGTACTTTTCCCTCTTTTATGATCACTTTGGGATACAGACTCAGAAGAGACACTGAAAAGCAGTACCTTTTTGTGAAATTTTTAAAATGTTTTCTTTCAATTTACACGTAAAAATATTTTAACATTTTTTATAATTTTAAGTTCCAAATCCTCTCCCTTCCTTTCTCCCTTTTTCCTTCTCTGATCATCAAATAATTAGATATATATTATATATGTGCAGTCATATAAAATATATTTTCATATTAGCCATGTTGCCAAAAAATGGTTTTCTTTTTTAAAGTATATTTCAATCTGCATTTAGAATCCATAAGTTTTTTTTTTCTCTATCGGTGAATAGCATTTTTATCATAAGTGCTTTGGAATTGTCTTGGAGAATCATATTGCTCAGAATAGCTAAGTCATTCAAAATTGATCATTATGCAATGTAACAGCATCTCTTAAAAAAAATGATAACAACCCTTTTTATCATAGTTTTGCTAGTTAGTGCTCTAACAAGGAACACATTGCACCAAGGTCAGAAGAGTAGGATTCTAGATTTGTGTAGTCACTAACTAGATGAGTTTGGGTGGGGTAAGTCATTTCTCCTTGCCTCAATTTTTGGTGAGGATATGAAGAATTTGGGCAGCTAGATGGCATGGTTGGAAAAGTTCTGAGTCTACAATCAGGAAGATTACTCTTTGGGAGCGCAAATCCAACCTCAGATAATTCCATCTGTGTGACCCTGAACAAATCACTAATTCCTGTTTGCCTCAGTTTTCTCATGTAAAATGAGCTGCAGACAAAAATGTCAAACCATTCCAGTATCACTGCCAAGAAAACCCCAAATGGGATCACCAAAAGTTGGACACAATGGAAATGACATAACATCATAAGGAATATAAAAGTACTTTGTCAATACAAAATACAATATAAAAATCATGGGATTTAGAGCTAGAAAGGACCACAGGGGTCATCTAGTCTAAATCCCACATCTTACAATTGAGGAAACTGAGTTTTATAGTGTCAAAGTTATTTGTTGCAATTAAATGTTTATTAAAAAGTTGATTTTATTCAGATATGTTGACCAACTAAATAAAAAAAAAAACTTTTTTCCCCCTGAGGACACCAATGTATATTGTCTCCTGCTTTAGATTGTAAGCTGCTTGAGGATGAGAACTGTCTTTCTTTGTATTAATTATATTCTCAGTGCTTAGTACAAGGTCTGGTAAAGAGCAGATGTTAAAAAAATGTTTATTGGACTTGAATGTAGTCGATAATAAATTCACAGAAATTTCCACATAAGTGATTATAAATCTTTTCCACATTTCTACATTTCTAACACATGAATTAACAATGAATTAACTTTGAGCTCAAAATTAGCCAAAATAAATAGCATCATAATTCTGAATGACATTATCATACTTTTCCCCCCATAAATAAACAACACATAGTTAGTCTATACTACTTTCTTTTTATGCGTCAGTTTTATTCAAAATGCCAAACCAAAGTGTACTATGATTTTTGTCTTGTACATTGCACAACATCAGAAATTTCCAGGAAAAGACAGGAAGAAAAAGAATACTGAAGCCAAGATTTGAAAACATCTATTAAGGCAAAAATAGCTCACATTAAGGTTATTAAATTAAGATGGCATGGTTACTAAGCTATTTTACTTCCTCCCTACCCTGAAGATAAAAATGACTTTTTAGAAGGTCCTTCAATTATTTACACCAGTAAAATGTGATTTCTATGTAATTAGGCTCTTTTCTCCCTCTCTTAACTCCATGAAGCATAACTTGTTGCCTTGGGGCTTTAGGTTTGAAGCTTTAGAATAAAAAATGACAATTGAACATCCTGGGGTATGTGAAGGAGGTGGAGGTGGAAGAGTGGTAAGGTGGTGGGAAAGGCCCCCATTATATGCTCATTACATATAAATAATCTTTAGATAAATCCATCACAATTACAAGTTTCAATACCTATTTTTAAAGTGAATTTAGTCTCCAGGTGCTAAGTGGAAAAAATTTCCTAGCAATTGATACTATCCAAAAATAGAATGATCTGTCCAACTTGGTACTACTAATAAAAATAGCTAACTAGCATTTGGATGGTGCTTCAAAATTTTCAAAGTGCCTTAAACTTATTATCTAATTTGATCTTCCAAACAATCTCGTGAAATATTATTATCCTCATTATACAAATGAGAAAACTGATATTTAGAGAGGTTATGAAACTTCTACACAGTCATTGGGCTAGTAAACATCCAAGGCAGAATTTGAACTTATCTTCTTGATTTCACACTTATTACTATATGCATTGGATCCACTAGCCCCTTTACTATAGGATCTTTTGGTGAAGACTGGATCACTTCTTTGATGTGAATTTTGTAAAAGGATTCACTGGTCAGATATAATTTGGATTATAATTTCTGAAGTTCCTTCCAAGCTTAAAATTCTGTTGACTGTTCAAACTGCAAACATCTTTTATTTATCACTAGGCCTCTACTTTGGACTGTTCTGCCTTAACTCAGTAACTGCAAAATTCACAATAAAAAAATTTCAAAGACTTCAATTTAGTTCTAAACAATAATAATGCACCATGACCCCAAACAAATCCAAAAGCCAAATCCCATTAAAACATTTGCTGTTATTATGGAAATATTTACAAATTGTCTGTTCAACAATAGAATGAAATCAGTTCTTTAGAATTTATTTTCATTAAACAAAATTTTAGCTGTATTGTGATCCAGTCTTCACCATTGTAAGAAAGAGGGCATGTAGCAAGGAAAGATCTAATGTAGAGCCTAAATCTTCCTTTGATATGAAGAGAGTTAGCTGACAAGAGGTATAAGTATATTTGGATCGTTTTATTGCCCATTACCAGAGAGGCTGGGAAGGAGGGATATATCTACAAAGTTAGACAGTTCTTTATCATTCCATTCAGACCCAACATAAAATTACCTGTGAGATTGTCCAGTTGTTCACAAAGTAATGGCTACTCAGTATGGAAAAGAACCTCAATCAACTTTGAATAACTTTCCCAAGCCAGCAGTTATGTACATGTTTTGGTGGCTGTTGATTCATTCTCCACTTTCATCAGACCCGTTAAAGAGGTAAAACATAGAGAGAGAGGAGAGAGGGAAAAAGAAGGGGAAGGAGAAGAAGAAAAGAGAGAAAAAAAGAGACAGACAGAGAAACAGAGAGAGGACAGGACAGAGATAGACAGAAAGACAGAGAGACAAACAGAGAAAGAGACAGAGACAAAATCAGACAGAGACAGAGAACTACACACAGAAAGAAATAGAGATAGATACATATCCCTAAAGATAGAGATAGAAAAACAGAAATAGAGAGATTAAAAAGTACATATATAGATATATATGTAGATAGATTGAAATAGGAGATAGATATAGAAATTGGTAGAGAAACATGCATATATAGAGATATACACATAGAGGTATGAGACAAAGATAAATACAAAGAAATACATATATGTATATAAATGTATGAATTGTATATGATTATATACATGTGTACATATGTATATGTTCATGTATATAATGTATGTATATTTTTATTTGGTTATATATGTGTGTATGTGTATGTGTTGTGTGTAGTACAATATTATATTCTTTCCAGTAAAACAAAATTTCCTTAAGGGCAAAGAGAATTTCATTTTTCTTGTCCTAGTTTATAGTGAGTACTTAATAAGTGGTCCTTACATTGAATGAATAATAATAGCTAACATATTCTTACTATGTCCCAGGCATTTTTTCAAGCATTTTACAATTGTTATCTCATTTGATCCCTACAACAACCTTGAAAAGTAGGTGCTATTATTATCCCGAATTTACTGATGAGAAAATTGAGACAAACAGATTAAATGACTTGCTGAGGGTCACACATGTCTGAAGCTAGATTTGGATTCAAAACTTCCTGACTCCAGACCTGGCACTCTAGCATCTGTGACATCCAGTTACCTACAATTGTCTTAAGTACCATGGCAGAAAAGGAAAAAACTGAAGAAATATCTTGGGAACCGGAGCATTGGGGAGATTAACCTGAAACTCAGTTTTAGAATGCCTTTTTGAGAAGCTCAGGACTAGCCTAAACAAAACTTTTCTATGTTGTAGTCTTTTCCTAATAGTCCCCCCAAACTTTGGCCTGCTTCCATATTTTGTTCTTCCCAGGCTCCCAATATCCATTGATCTCTCTTCCTATCCAGAAGAGGATGACTAATGGATGTCACTAATTGTATAATTGAATTTTTTTAATTATCACAAGATTCTTTATGTTTTAAAGACAGAGTAGAGGCAGCTAGGTGGCACAGTAGATAGAGCATCAATCCTGGAATCAGGAAGATCTTAGTTCAACTTTGGCTTCAGGCACTTGACACTTATTAGTATGACTCTGGGTAAGTCACTTAACCTCAGTTTCCTCACCAAAAAAAAAAAAAAAAGAGTGATAGAGTTTCAGACAATAGCAATAGGCTGGGGAAGAAAGGCATATAGTTATTAAATATCACATACTTCACAAACTCAGACAATCCCCAAATAAAATAATATTATTGTTGTCTATATCAGTAATTTCATTGGTGGTGGAAATTCCTTCTACCAGGACAGAATGTCAGGTATCTACCTTTTTTGTTCTTAGAGCCTTTTATCCTTAAAGCCAGGTTAACTTGCATTGTTTTGAATGCAAGCAGAAAAGTTGGCTCTGGGGACAAACCCTGGGGACTATGAAGTGAACAGAATGATTTTTTGGCAAATGAAAAGTTCCTTCAACATTGGCTGCCACTCCAACCACCACTTGAATGGGGTTATCACTCCATCACTCAAATCTATTTTAGACAAATTAGTAAAAGAGGTAGAAATGTCAGAGACCAATGAGGTTCCTGATCTATAAAAGCCTTTTCAGCTGTACCTAGCAGCTGAAAACCCCAAGAACTTAACAATCACAATAATGTTTTTGGAAAAGTGATATTTGGAAATGGTCAAAATTAACAAAAAAAATATTGAAATATTCAAGTGTCCTAGCATTTGACCCATGAGAAATTCAAACACATACTCTTGGAAGCTGTAATCTGGAAAATGAATTTGTATTATTCAGACTAAAAGTCTGACCAATGGATTGCAGCCTTAAAAGGAAATTAAAGGTGGGGGAGAAAAGAAAGGAGAGGGAAGGGAAAGAAATAAGTCCCTATACATGCCAGGTACTCACTAAGTGTTTTACAAATATCATCTCATTTAATCCTCAAAATGATCTTGTGAGGTAGATGCTTCCTTTGTAGCCAGATGATCTTGTCATGTATTATTAACTCTATTTTTAAAGCTGAGAAAATTGAGGCCAACAGAATTTGTGTGTGTGTGTGTGTGTGTGTGTGTGTACTTAATCCTATTTATGAGTCTGATTTTTTTTCTTCTTTTAATCAAGAAGCAATTTTTTGATTTTTTGAATAAGGTCTAGGCACACAATCAGGAAGACTTGAGACCAAATCTGGCCTCAGACATTTATCCGCTATGTGACCCTGAGCAAGTTACTTAACCCTGCTTACCTCAATTTCTTCAACTGTAAAATGAGCTGGAGAAGGAAATGGTAAACCCACTCAAGTAACTTTGCCAAGAAAACTCCCAAATCAGGTAACAAAGAGTTGATACAACTAAAAAAAACTCAATGACAAACAACAACAATGAAATCATAGATTTGGGGTTTATTGCTTTCTGTTTGGTTGTTATTGTATCTAATAATGAATTTCTAATGACAAATAAATATTGGTTTCTTGTATTTTGTTGTACCTTTTTATATTTATAGTATTTGAATATTAAAGTATTATATTATTAAAATATTATTATTATACTTATATTGTGTATTTATATCATTATATTATTTGTATTGTGTATGTATTAATATATTGTATATTATTATATTGTGTAAATTATTGTGTAATTATTACAATATTAATTATCATAATATTAAAAGTATACTATGGGTTTTTTGAATATTTACTGAGTAAAGTCAAACTATCATTCATTTTTTTCAACTGCAAAAGATTTGCAATCTTTGACATATGAATGTGGGCTTTGATGTCAGGAAGACATAGGGGCAAGTCCTCTCTTTGACATAAAGCAGCTGCATAACCATAGTCTTCAATTTCTCAATCCCCGTAAGCACATTTAGAACTATAAATAATAATAACTAACACCATGCAACATTTTGTATAGTGCCAAGCACTATATAAATATCTCGTTTTGTCTTTATGATAACCCTTGGGAATATTATCTGTATTTTACAAATGAGGAAACTGAGGCAGACAGAATTTAAATGGCTCACCTCTGATCACACTGCTAGTAAGCATCTGAGGTAGAATTCTCTCCTGACTCTTAAGTTCCTCACTTTATTCACTGTACCTTAGCACTCATTAATCTGCATTGAGGGAGGGAATTTTTTTTTTCCACTATAACATCCTTAGACCAATAACATCCCAAGTCCAGATAATAATAATTGTATTGTTGCATCAGGTTTGAGAGTAAAGAGTCTATGTTGTTTTTACTTGTTTCAGTTGTTTATAACTTTTTATGACCTCATTTGGAGTTTTCTTGGCAAGGAAACAGGAGTAGTTTGCCATTTCCTTCTCCAGCTACTATTATCTACACTTGGGTAATAATTGTATTGTTGGATCATATTTGGGGATGGAGTGTTTATGTAGTTGTTTTTACTTGTTTCAGTCATTTATGACTCTTTGTGACCCCATTTGGGGTTTTCTTGACAAGAAAACTGTAGTAGTTTGTCATTTCCTTCTCTAGCTATTAAAGTCTGAGAGCAGATTTGAACTGAGGAAGACAGATCTTCCTGACTCTAGGTCCAGCATTCTATTCTCTTCTCCATCTAGCTGCCCCAGAAGTCCCAGATCAGATCACAAAGGCAAGCCACAAAAAACTGCAGACTTTATCAAGTATTTGGCACCAAACTAACTTTCAGAAGAAGCAATTTTATCTGTAAAATGAGATAATCTTGTTAGATGACCATTTAGATTTCTGCCACATCTGATATCCTATCAAACAATAAATACATATTTATTAAATAATTTATTTTGTGTCAAATACTGTACTAAGTATTAGGGATACAATACAAACAAATGTTTAATAGAGGCTTGTTTCTTTAGTTCTGTTCTGTGGTCCCTTCTAGTTCTAAATCTATGATACATTGGGTGTAGGGACTGTTTTTTTGCTTTTCTATTTCTAGCACTTAACACAATAATTTAGTTGATGCTTAATAAATGCTTGTTAGCTGATCCTATGGTCCTTTGAACATCAACACTTTCCTTCTTTTCTGGCGTCATTGGGGTCTCCAACCCTTTGGAATATTGCTCAGGACTTTTCAGCCTTTGACCCAACCTCTCTGCCCCTAAATTAGATTATGCCATTTCCTAGTCATAGAACTGTGGAAAGAACACTGATTTTGGAATCAAAGGGTAAACAAAGGGTATTCAAATCCTGACTTTGCCATATATCATCTCTGTGACTGTGGGCAAATTGCTTAATCATAGTTTCCACATGTTTAAAAGGATTGGATTAGATTACCTCTAAGTTCCCTTCAAGTTCTGGTCCTCTGAACCTTCAATCCACAAATATGGATTTATTTACCTAAATTATTTAAGGATTCTCCTATTTCTATATTTACACCCTTAATCTATTTAAGGATGCTCCAATTTCTATGTCTATACTCTTAGTTTGTGGAGGCAATCTCCACCTCCACATCAGTGTTTGGCTATGGACATCATGGAGAATACAAGCAGGGAAAGGAAATGGGGGGGGGGAGTTCTCAAGCTGTGAAAAGAGGGATTCAGTTGTCACAGTTTCCTAAAGTGTTCCCCACATTCCTTAATGGACTCTTTAATGAAGAAAGGGAAACCAGAGCTCCCTGTTCATAATGATGTCATCTCCCTAAAAAACTTTAAGGCTATTGGACATTTTCTCACAATCTTTCTAGACTTCATTGAATGACTTTCATAGATCACTGGAATTAAAATTGGAAAGGACTTTAATGCTCATTGAGTCCATTTGACTCATTTGACAGATGGAGAAACTGAGGTTAAAAGAAACTGACACTCAAAGTTAAGTAATTTATCTAAAATCAAAAGAAGTTGATGTTCAAAGTTAAGTAGTTTGTCTAAGATCAACAAGCTACTATGTATCTAAAGGTGAGAGTTGAACCCAAGTCTCCCTGAAAATAAAGTCAGAATCTTCTGTACTTTACCATGCATCCTCTTCATGACTTTCTATCAATACCTTTCCCTCATACCCACTAATACCTCTCAAATTTTAGCAAAAGTCACTTTCTCTTTGAGACAATTGGAAACATTCCATGTTTCCATAGGATTACAGAATTATAGACCTGGAGCTGGGACTTCAGGGGCCATATAGTCCAATGTCCTTATTTTATGGATAAGGGTACTGAAGCTCAGAAAGATCAAGCCCCTTACCCGTTACACCAAGGTAATAACTAGCAGCATTTGCAAGTAATAATGAATTTGCTGTGAATCATTTAAACATACACACACACACACCATTTTGACCCCTCTAACTGTTCTTTCGCTTTCTTTGTCATCTTTTTACTTTGATATTTGTAAGCTTTTTTCCCCTTTTTATGCTCTTTTTCCTTTGAATATTTGAAGTCCTCTAAAATGAATCATACTTGCTTTCCATTAGAACCCACAAGGAGTAAAAACTGCTTTTTTGTCTTTTTTGTCTGCTTGCTACTGAGTATTTTCTTCTCCAGAATTCAAAAATAAAACTGACATTTTTTTAGGCAGATATTCTCACAAGTCACATGGTACTCTAGCATTTGGATTCACTCTTACTGACATTTTTCCTTACAGTTGTTTCAGGCCTGGAAAAAGGAAACTCCAACCTCTCGATAATTTTTTCTTTCTATTTAAAATACAAATGAAGGGTTCATAAGTTAAATATACCTACTTTGTTTCTACTTCTTGCTACTTAAAAATAGGTAACTGGAAGTATAAGGAATTTCTATCAACTGGAGCTTGGTTAAACAAATTTTGTACATGAAAGCAATGGAATATTACTGTACTATCAGAAATAATGAATGTGACAGAATCATAGAAATTTGGTAAAGTGAATTGAGAAGGAAGAGAACAACTTACATAATGTAAAGAAAGGCTTTTTGAAAGATTTTAGAATGCTGATCAATGCAGTGACCAATCATGAGTTTACTAGGCTGATGGAAAAGTGAGCTTCTCATCTCTTAATAAAGAACTGAAGGACCAGAGGTTGAAAATAACACATACGGGGCAGCTAGGTGGCGCAGTGGATAGAGCACCAGCCCTGAAGTCAGGAGGACCTGAGTTCAAATTTGGCCTCAGACACTTAACATGTCCTAGCTATGTGATCCTGGGCAAGTCACTTAACCCCAATTGCCTCAGCAAAAAGCAAAAATAAAAAAAAACATACATTTTCAGATATGGATAATGGATTTGCTTTGCTTAACCATGTGCATTTCTTACAAGGATGAGCTTCTGTGTTAAAGAGAAGGTCAATAGAGGTGGTAGGCATTATTTGATATAAAAAAGAAGCAGAAAACCATTAATAAAACATTAAAGTATTCACAAAAGAGAGCAGAAGAAAGGTCAGAAAAGTCAGAAAGGGACACAAATAGAAAAGTTTAGTTCCTATTGTATTATGTTTAATAATTTTCTCTCCAACAAACTAGAACCATTCCCAATAAGATCAGGAGTGAAACAAGGCTGTCCACTGTCACCATTACTATTTAATATTGTATTAGAAATGTTAGCTTTGGCAATAAGAGAAGAAAAAGAGATGAGGAATTAGAGTAGGTAATGAAGAAACCAAATTATCACTCTTTGCAGATGACATGATGGTATACTTAGAGAACCCTAAAAACTCAACTAAAAAACTACTAGAAACAATTCACAACTTTAGCAAAGTTGCAGGATTTAAAATAAATCCACATAAATCATCAGCATTTTTATATATTACCAACAACATTCAGCAGCAAGAGATACAAAAAGAAATTCCATTCAAAATAACGGATGATAGGGGCAGCTAGGTGGCGCAGTGGTTAGAGCACCAGCCCTGAAGTCAGGAGGACCTGAGTTCAAATCTGGTCTCAGACACTTAACATTCCCTAGCTGTGTGACCCTGGGCAAGTCACTTAACCCCAATTGCCCCAGCAAAAAGCAAAAAAAAAAAAATAATGGATGATAGCATATAATATTTGGGAATCTATCTGCCAAGGAAAAGTCAGAAACTATACAAACTAAACTACAAAACACTTTCCACACAAATAAAATCAGACCTAGTCAATTGGAAAAACATTTAGTGCTCATGGGTATGCCGAGCTAATATAATAAAAATGACAATACTATCCAAACTAATCTACTTATTTAGTGCCATACCAATCAAACTCCCAAGAAATTATTTTACAGATCTAGAAAAAATAGTAGCAAAGTTCATTTGGAAGAACAAAAGGTCAAGAATTTCAAGGGAATTAATGAAAAAAAAGGCAAATGAAGATGACTTCGCTGTACCAGATCTAAAACTATACCATAAAGCAGTGGTCATCAAAACCATTTGGTACTGGCTGAGAAATAGAGCAGTCGATCAGTGGCATGGGATAGGATATCAGGACAATCTAGGCAGTAACTTTAGCAATTTAGTGTTTGATAAACCCAAAGACCCCATCTTTTGGGATAAGTACTCGCTATTCGGCAAAAACTGCTGGGAAAATTGGAAACTAGTGTGGAAGAAATTAGGGCTGGACCCACACCTAACACCACATAACAAGATAAGATCTAAATGGGTTCATGATCTAGATATAAAGAGTGATATTGTAATCAAATTAGAGGAACATAGGATAGTTTACCTCTCAGACCTGTGGAGATAGAATAAATGTATGTCCAAAGAACATCTGGAACTCTTAATTGAACACCAGATAGATAATTTTGATTATATTAAGTTAAAAAGTTTCTGTACAAACAAAACTAATGCAGATAAGATTAGGAGGGAAGCATCAAACTGGGAAATCATCTTTACATTTAAGGGTTCTGATAAAGGTTTCATCTCTAAGATATATAGAGAATTGTCTCATAAGAATTCAAGCCATTCTCCAATTGATAAATGGTCAAAGGATATGAACAGACAATTTTCAGATGATGAAATTAAAACTATTTATAATCATATGAAAAGGTGCTCCAAATCACTATTGATCAGAGAAATGCAAATTAAGATAACCCTGAGGTACCACTACACACCTGTCAGATTGACTAAAATGGCAGGAAAAGATCATGACAAATGTTGGAGGGGATGTGGGAAGACTGGAACACTGATGCATTGTTGGTGGAACTGTGAATGGATCCAGCCATTCTGGAGAGCAATTTGGAGCTATGCTCAAAAAGTTATCAGGCTGTGCATACCCTTTGACCCAGCAGTGTTTTTATTGGGCTTATATCCCAAAGAAATAATAAAGGAAGGAAAGGGCCCCTCATGTGCAAGAATGTTTGTGGCAGCCCTTTTTGTAGTGGCTAGAAACTGGAAACTGAATGGCTGCCCATCAATTGGAGAATGGCTGAATAAAATATGGTATATGAATGTCATGGATTATTATTGCTCTGTAAGAAATGACCAGCAGGACGATTTCAGAGAGGCCTGGAGAGACTTGCATGAACTGATGCTGAGTGAAGTGAGCAGAACCAGGAGAGCATTATACACAGCAACAACAAGACTATGATGATCAATTTGGATGGACATGGCTCTCTTCAACAATGAAATGCTTCAAACCAGTTCCAATTGTTCAGTGAAGAAAGCCATATACACCCAGAGAGAGGGATGTGAAATGTGGACCACAACATATCATTTTCATGCTCTCTATTGATGTTTGCTTGCATTGTATTTCCTTTATCTGATTATTCTTTCTTGTAGTTACGATGTCTCCTGAACAAAAATGATGTGTGGAAATAAGTATACATATATTCGATTTGTCAAGTATTTTAACATAATTAACATGTAGTGGATATACTGCCATCTAAGGGAGGGGTGGGGAGTAGGGGGGGAAATTTGTAACAGGAAGCTTTGTAAGGGTTAATATTGAAGAATTACCCATACATATGTTTTGCAAATAAAAAGTATTAATAAACTAACTAAATAAATAACAATTAAAAAAATTAATTTCCCCTCCAAAAAAAATCTATATAACAAGTTAAAAGTTTCGTATTCAGTTCCCCTTTCTGTTCTTCTTTGTGTAGAAAAATGTCCATGTTTCCTGATTTTTAAAATGGTAGGGGGTAAGGTGTAAAAAGATAAGAAAAGTAGGAGAAGATTAGGTTATGAAAGGCTTTGTATATCAAGCAAAGTATTCTTTATTTGGTTCTCAAAGTGATAGGGAGACACTGGAGTTTATTGAGCAGAAGAGGGGCAAGGTCAGAAATGCGCTTTATGAAAACCACTTTAGTGTGTGAAAGAAAATTAGTTTGGAATGAGGAAAGACTTGAGACAGGCGGACCCACCAACAGACTATTGCAATAATCTAGATACGAAATAATGAGGGCCTGAATTATAGTGGCAGTTTCAGAGAAGAGATAAAGGAATATTTGAGAGATGATGGTGAAATACAGTCCTTGGCAATAGAATGGATATGGACAAAGAGTGAAGAGTCAAAGATAATAGCTTAAGTTCATGCCTAAGAAAAATGAGAGAATCATCATCCTCCTTACTAACATTTATATAATGCTTTGGTATTATCTCATTTTATCCTCAGAACAATCCTATCAGGTTAGCCCTATTAATTAACCTGTTACAGATGAGAAAACTAATGCAAAGGGAAGTAAAATGAGTTACCTAGAGTCATGGTATCAGTACATCTGATGTACATGTCTGAAGTTGGATATGAATTCCAGTTTTCATGATTCTGGGCTCAACTCTCTATTTACTTTGATATCTAGCTGCAACTTGCTGGTTGCCCTTGATAATAACAGGAATGTTAGGAGAGGAGAGCATTTGTGGGATTTCCTAGGGTGGGAGGAATGAAGGGGACACATAATTTTTCTTCCTATTGAAAGTGCAAATGAAGAATTCATAAGAGATGGAAGATGCGAGGCCAGAGGAAGGTCTCTTCTCCCCTGTGCAAGGAATGAAAAAAGGGAATAACATCCAGAAATTATAATAGTGGGGGGAAAGCAGCAATGGCACATTTTTTAAAAGAAAGTTTCTGGAGAGAGATCTTAGACCTAAGAAAGAGCAGATAATTTGTTTGAGCAAGGTAGAAACATGTAACCAGGTGTTAGCTCTCAATTTGCTCCTAAAATTCTCAAAGTAAAACAGATTCCTACTCATTAAATCCTATTTATCCCATTTTTATTACTTAAGAAACTAAAACAAACAAAACAAATTTGGTTATGAGATGGAATGAAATCACCCTAAAGAATTTAACAACACATTTAAAATATTTTTACTCACGATGCCCCAAGAAAGCCAAATTCTTAATATATTTACCCTGGTGCAGAGTTTCTCCAAGATTCTATCATCCAAGTGCAAGATTTGCCACATCCTACCCAAATGGAATGACTTCCTATATAAAAATAGTGGGAGATTATATGTATATGCACTTCTAAATTCATACCTAATCCATGACAATGTTCCATACAACTACTTTTCTTTCTTTCCCCAGTGAGAAATCATGGCACTCCTTCCCCAGGGCCCATCTCAGCCAACCAATCCCTTAGGAATAAGTTTCATATTCTCTACAAAAGAGACTGGCCCCTCTCGCAGTACAACTATACCTATGATCAGATAGCCCACTATATCAACACCACTGCTTAGTCTTTATTCCCCCTTTTTTGCCTCAGGTGAAAGAATTGCTACTTTGGGGTTCTAAATGTATTCTCAGTATCATAGAGAGAAACAAGTTGGGGAGGGGAGTAGGACAGACAGAGAGAGACAGAAACAGAGATAGAGACAGAGAGGCAGACAGATACAGAGACAGATAAAGATACATAGAGACACAGAGAGAGACAAAGACAATGAAACAGAAAAACAAGCAAAGAGAGGAGAGGGTGGGAGTTGGGAGGTAGGATAGATTTTCTTGTTTCATCTCTCTAGTTGAAAAAATTCAAGCTTCTTTCATAGTTTTTCAGAGACGGGTCATGCAACTCTGAGGCATCTTTGTTCCAGTGAAAAGCATTGTATTTATCTACATCTAATGATGTGTTATGTTGTGGAAAGATTCTAAGCAGTCAATTTAAATGGAACTATGGGGAGAAATGGCCACATCTTGAATAAATGTTCCTTCCAAGTATTCATTTAATAAAAAAAATAAAACAACCATATGAGACAGTGTCTTGCCAATTTTTTCTCCTTATTCACAAATAAAAGGCACTATAGTCTGAAAATGAAACAAAATGTATTTTTAAAAAATATATTTAGCATTAAAATGTAAATTTCTTGAAGGGAAGAAAAGCAGCATTTTTGAATTCTCTCTAGTGCCTCTGCACTATATCATCAATCAGGTACACATGGCTATTGGGTAAAATACTTTCCCCCACTCCTTTTAGCCTTAATACACTCGTACACTTGCCACCCTTCACCTTCATATTCCAACTTCTCCTCAAAAATATCCATTGTCTTCCCTGGAGGTTCTTGTTCACTTAAAATACCATTACTAGAAATTGACACAGCTTTTAAAATGCAAACCATGTGTAAAGTCACAAGGTTGCATATTTGAAAACAACTCCAAAAATGTCCATGACTTGGCTCTAGCCCTAAAGGAAAAAGACAGTTTTATTAAATGCAGAATGACTTTAATTTTTTTAGATGGAGAACATTTATGTTCTTCTTTTCATAGAAGCAGTTTAATAACCACTCAAAGGGCAGGGGGAGGGACTGAGGCAGAGGTTTTAGATGAAACCTAGAAAGAACTACAAAGAACTCTCATCTTGCTGAGCACTTCAACCAAATGCTATAACCTCAAAAAAAGAGGCTCATCTAATTTTTCAATTAGATGCAGAAGAGCAAGAGTATGCCTATAGGTTGGGACCAGGATCACACTCTATATTGTATGTATGTGTGAACAAGAGTATTTAACACCCTCCATGATCTTTATCTTAGATGAGTGTTCGTCTGAATGTGACTTTGTGGGTTAAAGAACTTCCTCCCTTCAAATCTCCAGTCATCCCGATCTGTATCTTGCACAGATGTCTAGACCTAGATGGCTCAGAAGAGAAAGTGAGGCTGGTGATCTTGCACAACCCTCTCTCACTCAAATCCAATTCACTTGCAGGTCATGGTATCACCTCCCCTATGTCATGATCATCTTAAAGAATGAAGGACAAACAGCAATGATCTTTCAAATTCATAGATATAAACAATGTGGAAGGCATCTTCCTACTTCAGAGTAATCATGCTAGATCCTAGAGACATTTGAGATCAGTCTATACGAATCCCTAAATTTACAGATGAGGAAACCGATGGCAAAATGAAGTAATTTGCCTAGAGTCATGCAACTTGTTAATAATAAAGCCAACACTAAAACAAATTTTTTCTGATTCTTATGATAGTATTTTCATTGCTGCAGCATTCTTTCCCTAGGTTCCAAATGGTGATAGTATTACATAGAAATCACATATTAATGGAAAGTACACTGACTCTAGGTAAGAAAAACTGGGTTCTAGTCCCAGCTTTGACTTGAAACTTTTTGTTGTCTAACAATGAGCAAGTTGTTGAATCTTTCTTTTGTTTATAAAATGAAAGAATTGAACTAGAGGATGTTTCCCTTCCCTTTCATCATGGAAATAAGAATCTCCATGATTCTTATGGCCGTGGCTATAAGCTTTCACATTTTCTATTGAGTGCAGAGGGAAGAATAGTAATTCTTTCAGAGACGGTCACACTATACCTATTATTAATCATTAAATGATGCAGAAATGCAACTTTAGGTAAAACAGGTACAGAACTACTTCCATAAAAGAAATGTTTGAAATGAGTTATAAATGGTGGGCATTCTTATACAGGTTAACACTATATTTGCTGTAAATGTTCCTCTGGTGGTGGATAGGGGGTTGGTCTTGGAATCAGAGAAACCTGTATTCAAATTCCACCTCAGATGCCAACCAGTTGTAGGACCATAAAAAAATCAATTAACCTCTGTCAACTTCCAAAAAAGTAAACTAGCATTAGTGACAATTTTTCCCAATGAACAAAGCACATGAACTCTCTCACTGACTCCCAACCCCATCCCCAGCCAGCTGTCATCTTGCTTCTGCCAGTGATTCACAGCATGTACTTAACTTTGGGTAAGGTTGCCCAATTGTGAAATCATCATTTCTATGTTCAGGCATATTTATTAAGTGCCCTGGTGATATGACCCTATTCTGGTTTCATCAGAAACAAAATAGATTTTTGCCTGATTTTAAGGAATTTGGAATCTAAAATAAACTATAGGAAAATGAATAATTTAACTCAGCACACATGCCATGGGATCATATATAGGGACTTTAAAGATCATCTAGTAAAAAGTCCTTATTTTACAGATAAGAAAACTGAATTATTAAGAGGTTCAATAAATATTATTGCTACTATTCTGTTGTTTCAGTTATGTCTGGTTCTCCATGACCTTATTTTTTTGGTGTGAAGATAGTCTGGTAGTTTGCCATTTTCTTCTCCAGCTAGAGGAGGAAACTGAGGCAAATAGGCTTAAGTGATTTGTCCAGGGTCAAACAGATAGGAAGTGTCTGAGGTTTGAACTCAGGTCTTCCTTACTCCAGGCCTGGCATTCTAAACACTGTTCCACCTAACTGTCTCCAATAATTATAGGATATTGAAATCAAAGAGACATCTGACTCCAGATTCTATGATCTTTGAACTTAATCATTGTTTCTGACTGTTGTTGTTGTTATTTTGAAGATTCTTCAGAAACTGTCTTTCTTTATTACCATTTCTGTATAGGCAAAGAATCACTGAGAAATCCTCTTGTCCCTGAATATATCTATTCATATCTGTACCCATTTGTGATCCAACACTGATAGCTTGAATCCAGTCTTCTCCCCCTCCAATACATCTTATATGCATTCGTTTCTTTTTAGTGTCATATAAACATCTATCTAAAATATCATTTTCCTGCTAAACTCTACATATGGAGAGGGAGGGAAGGAGGAGGGAAAGCGAGAAGAAAGACACAGAGAGAGAAACAGAGAGATGAGATTTCCTCCATTGGAAGATATGCTTTCTGAGAAGAGGGATTTCCTTGATCAAACATAGGAAAGAAATGATCACAAGAGATAAAATGAACTTTAATCACACAAAATGGAAAATTTTTTCTATACATAATCAACATAATAAAAATTAGAAGGGAAACAATTATAACTGGGGGAAGAATCTTTGTAGCAAACATCTGTGATGAAATTGTGATATTAAAACATATAAGAAACTGATTCAAACATATAAAAACAAAAACCATTTCCCCCAAAACAGTCAAGGTAAATGAACAAACAGTCCTTAAAAGCAGAAATGCAAGATCAGTATGGAAACATGTATACATATATTCAACTTGTCAAATATTTTAATATAATTAACATGTAGTAGACTTCCTGCCATTTAGCGGAGGGGAGGGGAATAGGAGGGAAAATATGTAAGGGAAAGCTTTGTAATGAATGGTCAATGTTGAAGAACTACCTATACATATGTTATGCAAATAAAAAGCTTTAATAAAAAAATAAAAATAAAAACATTATTAAATTTCAAAAAATAAATAAATAAAACATATATACAATGCATAACCAAAAAAAAAGCAGAAATGCAAGCTACCAATAACCACATGAAATATACTCCAAATCATTAAAAATAAGAAAATGAAATTGAAAACAAATCTAAAATGCTACCTCACCCCTATCTTAATGGCAAAGATCACAATGATAATTTTTTTAAAATAAAATTATAATTGTTGGAAGAAATGAGGGTGGGATGGCAAGCTAAATAACTAATTGGTGCGCTGTGAATTTGACCAGACAATTGGGAAAACAATTTGAAACTGTACTCAAAAGTATATCAAATCATTAATCACACATACTTTTAAAAGACTAATAATAACTAGTATTTATATGGCACATATGCTGGACACTGTGCTAAGTGATTTACAAATGTTATCTCATTTGTTCCTCATAACAATCCTGGGACATAGGCACTAATATTATCCTCATTCAGCATTTGAGGAAAGTGAGGTGAGTAGATATTTAAGTCAGTTGTCCAAGATCTGAAGCCAGGCATGAACTCAAGGCATCTTGACTCAAAGCCAGCTCCCAAGCTGCTTTTCATGGACAATCTCACTATGCAAGATAGATAACATAAAGACAGAGTACACAGAGGAACACAGGATGGAAACAGCTACTAAAAAAATAAAACATACTATAAGAAAAGTGGTGAAATTCGTGGTATAAAGTACAAAGAAGAGTGAAGGATTTCTCCTGGCTAAGTTGTTTGGGTGTTTAATGAAGCAAAAGTCTCTTACTGTCCTTTCCCATGTGCTCTTTTTTAAAAAATCTAAACAGTAATAATGTCAAAACTGGTGATGCTTTTAATAATTATTATTCATTTCTTCCACTGAAAGATCTCATGAGTACTTTTAAATTTAGTTCCCTTATGAAAATGGTGAGAATAATTTCCAAATTGTTTTCAGTTCCTGACCTTTCTTCCTTTCTCCACTTCGTTATATCCTTCAGTGGAAGCTGCAGGTCTTTTGCCAATTTGTTAGTGCATTAATTAATTTTATTAGAATACCAATGTCATAAACTCTGGAATTTTTTTTTTACTTCTTGGATCACTTTGGTTGACTTTTTTTATTCTTGAACTCTCTCCTCCAAAGAATGAAAAGAAATCTGTGGGAAGATACTGAAAAACCTCTTGGACATACCAAATGTCTTCATTACTCTTGTCTTCATGAAGAGCTTTCATAAATATGATATAGTAGAAAAGGAATTGAACAGGAGATTTAGAAGGCCTGGGTTCAAGCCTTGGAACTTCTAGTATGTCAGATTTCTCTAATCCTTAGTTTCCTCACAGGTAAGATAAGAGAGGGTCCTAAAGGTTCTAAAGAAGAAGGTTCTATAAGACTCATTTCAAGCAAAATACATTCATAGCACAAATACTGTGCCTTCTCCTATGCAAGGCTTTTCCTGACTTCCCCCTTCCCTCTACTTTCCACACAAAATTCTTAATATTCTTTCTTGAAATTATTTCATATTACCTGGTAATTTATTTCTGTATGCATGCTGTATTTCCCTTACAGAAGTCCTTGAAGTCAGGGACCACTTTATTTTTGTCTTCATAACCTAGGTACCTATTATATCTGATACACAGTTATTAATAAATAACAGATTGATAATTTTTGATAAATTAAATTATGAAATAGGTCAAGTTTATCTTTGTCTCTCCTATCTTCAATATTCAGCAAGTGTCTTTGTCTCTACCTTCCCTATTCAACTCCTTTATTTCTTGCTTGTCCCACCTTGCAAACCAAGCACCTATCTCAGTACCAAGGATCATTGCTTTCAGATAACTGCCAAATAATGCCTCATCATTTAGGTATAGCCTTTCTCAGAGGCATTTTCACTCTTCTAGAGTTTCTTGAAGAGGAAAAACTTAGTGTCCAACAGAATAGATCTCTATAGGTGGTGTAACAGGCAGTAAGACTGATTAATGTTTTTGGTTCAGGAGACTGCCTAAGAATATCTCAAATCACACTCCATTTGAAGAGTCCTTCTCAAATGGAAAGTTGGTACTCAGAAATACCCTTAGTGTGAGAAATGCTGAAAATGGCCTTTGAAGAAAATGCACTTAAATGGGATTTACTACTGGTTACCATTAATCAGTTCACTGAAAAACACATTACTTTTTGAAAGCCACAGACAATAAATGCATGCACTTGCAATCAGTGCAGCTAAAAGATTTTGAGAAAAAATTCATACATTGACTCAATCCATTTGTAAAGGCCTAAAGGAGCAGACTATTCAGTAATAACTAACAAGATCCAACAAAGAGCAAATCATGTCAAGCCAATTTAATTTTCTACTATGACAGCATAATAAGGCTTTGTAGCAATAAATGTAATCTACCTGGACTCCAATAAGGATTCTGATGACATTTCACAACGCATTTTTTGCAACAAACTGGGATTCTAAAATGCTGATTAATTACAAAAGTAGAAAACCGAACCTGAAAAGCAGCAACCAATATCTCTATGTCAGAATGAGTGGATGTGTATTGATTCACATTCCAAAAGGCCATGCCTAATTGTTTGTATTAATTCTTATGTTTAAACCAGGCAATCTAACAGGGCAGAAGTAGCACAGGAGTTGAAGTAAGAAGATCTAGACTCTACCCGTTGCTAACCATGTGACCATGAGCTCCCTAAGCTTCAGTTTCTTCATCTGTCAAATGGATATGAACTACATAATTCCCAGAGTTGTTATGAGAAAATAATTTTGCAAACTTCAGAGCTTCTTGCAAAAAAATAACAGCTCACATTTTTATGGTACTTTCTTCACAGACAAGTGATGTCTTGTCGCATGCATAAATTGGATTTAAGTGAGGCAGAATTTTGCAAAGCCATGTAAATATTATCATTAACATTTTACAAGTGTGGAAACTAAGGCTCATTAATGTACAAGGAATTCACAGACTTGGGACTCAACTCCAATTCCAATGTTCTTTCCACTGCAACATTGTTCAAATCCTGCCTTTGAGGCTCACTACCTGTGTGATCTTCACCAAGTTATTTAGTCTCCCTAAGAACTTAATTTTCTCATTTGTACAAGCAGAGAGTAGAATAGATAACCTTTGGGGGATCCTAAAGAAGAGCTATTATCCTATGATTAACTTGATGATAAAAATCAGTGTATATAGTTGTTTACTGATGGCACCATTATTGTGAATAACACCTCATAAAAAAGAATATTTTAAATCATGCTGATAAGCTGGAGAAATAGTTCCTCAAAGCAGCAGAACTTGCATCACTGATGAGGACACTGATGACTCTTTTCTCCTTTTACCTCTGTGGTGCCCTTCACCAGTGCAAACACAAAGTCAAAAATGAAGTATTAGGAAGGAAGTAGGAGGGAAGATTCTGCCTCAATTAACAAAATCATAGAAGGCCCAGACAATTCAATTGAATCAATCAATCCACAGAGTGATGTGTTAAAGCAATTTTCTTACAACCTTATGACAATGTAATCACATATGACGAGGTTATAGTAGATAAATAAGATTTATTTAGCCTCCAATCACTTTATCAGGGGCAAATTAACAAATTTATTTGGAGAAAGAGAGAAGAATCTACGAAATTTAATTGGAGAAAGGTGATAAATAATATGATTTCCTGAGAGAATAAATCATACCCCTTGGGCTTACATAGTTTAAAAATTATCTAACATATAAAAGTAGGCCAATCTGATGGTGAAAAGAGTCCTAGTTTAAGGTTCATTGGTTTGAGAGATGGTACCAGAAATAGAGGGGGAGAAGAAACAAGTCCCTGAGAGGGAAACACTCTTACAAGGAAGGGGAGAACTTCTTGACTTTTTAAAAAATATATATTTTATGGAAAACATTTTTTTAAAAAAAATGTCTTCTACATTTCTCAGTATAGTCCTCTATGACTTGTTCCCAGGGAGCTGTCCTTGATAGTAAAGAATTAAAAAGAATGGGACAAATGTTTAAAAAAAAAAATCTAACCTATATATTTAAAAAGTTCCACATTTTCTGCCATGTTTCACAAATCTTCAACATTTGCCTAGTTTTTTCTAGGCAAAATAACAAAACACAATATAGTTTGCTTGGGATACCTCTCCCTTCTGTGCTTTCCTTATTTGCCTATCTTCCTGTCAATCTTCTGGTACCATCATGTTTATTATTATTCAGGATCCCAGCAATATTACTCAACAACCTCCTACACACCATCACTGGACCATTCCCTCCATCATCACCACCACAATTCAATCTTAACTATTCCTGTGATGGTTAAATTAACCATACTGTGCCTCAGAAGGTGCACTTCTAAATATCTGAAATTAATCTCAGAAAAAGAATCCTTATTATGCTGTTCATCTCTATAATGAGGTAATATGTTCTTACTCAGGTAATATCTTTAAAATGAAAGGGGTATCTTCCAGCTCTTACGTACTATAATTTTACTCTTTTGAACTTCTATCTATTTCTTCTTTCCTTGTCTATCAGCATACATCTTCCCTCTTCTAATTTTTTTAAAACTACCATTCCTGAGAGTTATAGTTCTTTATCTTTTCTTTTCATTTCAAATATTTCTTTTTCTCTCTCATTTCTAAACCCTCTGAAATTTGGATTTTAGTTTCATCATTTAACTCTTATTGCTCTTTCCAAAGTCATTAATTTACAAAATTGAATGACCTTTTCAACTTTTGTACACTCTTTCCTCTCTAGAGTTTCATGATACTGTTATGTCTTCATTCTCTTTCAATCTGATTGTTCCTCTTCAGTTCCTTTCTCTGTTTCTTTCTCTGTATCATGTCCACTAATTCTGGATATCCTCCAAGATTCTTTCTAGGATTCTCTTATCTTCTCTCTCTCTACTAAGAATTCATAATCTGTTTTTGTGTGTTATGGACCCCTTTGCAACCCACAATCCCCATTTGGGGGTCCTTTGAACCCCTATAGACTACTCAGGATGTTTTTAAATATATAAAATAAAATAAAATTAGGCTACAAAGGAAATTAAGGTTAGTAAAAATGATACAATTTTTCCCCATCAAAATTCACACTCTCTGAAATCTATCCACAGATCCCAGAATAAGAACTACTTTATATTATCATCTTACATGGTAATAATTTTATTAGCTTCCACTGATTCAGTTATCATCTCTATGTGAATGATTTCCAGACCTACATAGGTCTGACCCAATCTCTTTCCTGAGCTCCACATTTGAATCATTAACTTTCTTGTGGACATTTTGAACTAAAATATCACTTCTTTGCCATTGTTCGGAGCATTAATCTCTTTCCTTTCACCTAGGCACAAAATTATAATGATATCCTTAACTCTTTCTCACTTACCACGTATATTAATCTTTCATCAATTCTTGTCATATCTCTATATCTCTCAAATTTTCCTTTTTCTCTCCACTCACAAAAGCAGTCACTCTTGTTCAGACTTTCATCACTTTTGGCTTAGGCTATTGTAAAACCCTTTGAAATGGTCTCCTTATCTCATGTCTCTACTCCAATTGATATCTTTTTTTTGCCTTTTCTTTGTATACCTATAACTTACCACAGTATATAACAAATTAGGTGCTTAATAAATTTTGCTAACTGACTTGTTAAGAAAATGGGGTTTGTCATAGAAAATAATTGTAAAAACCTACCTCCTTGGTAGTCACAAGGAAAACAGAGGAGAAGATATAGCTGGAGCCAGCAAAGATCAGTGGAACAACACAGCAAGCAGAAAAACCATCCATAATAGTCTCAGTAAGAACAGCAGTAACATCACCAGAATAGACCAGAGTATGATGATACTTTGGAAGTAAAGGTATGAATTGCCTCTCCATGCATATTCCCCACCTGGAGGTTCCTCATGTAGATCCTTAGGGATGTTTATTCTCCCCACTGATGCATGTATATTTGTGGGGAAATGTGCTCTATATTTATGGAGGGAAATGTTTTCTTACAAATCCTAAATCTTACTATTTTTGTTATTGATCAGTTGGTTCAATTTGGAAAATTGGAGTTTTCTTGGGAAAGATACTGGTTTCCATTTCCTCCTCCAGCTCATTTTATAGATGAAGACCTAAAGCAAATAGGATTAAGTAACTTGTCTAGGATTATACAGTTACTAAGTATCTGAGGGTGAACTTGAATTTGATCTTTCTGACTATAGGTCTGGCACTCTATCCACCTAGCTGTTCTTGCTTTGATTTCACATTATTTATGTGACCTATTATTTTAATTGGATGTAGACTCATAGAGTACCTTCAACATTAGGTAGCTTTTCTGGGGATCTCATATGTGAAAAGGAAATATCTGGAGGCTACATATACATAATGTTTTCTAATCCTTTTTGAGACATCTGGAAAATTAATACTTCAGTTCTTTCAAAATTATGTCATATCCATAATGAGTTTATTCTATAGTCATGAATTAGTTTTCTTAAATGTTATCTCTATATCCTTGTATAGCACATAAGGAATTATGGTCTAACTTTACATAGATAGGTGATTTGGAAGTGATTCCACCTTTGGTTTCCATCATGTCAGTCAATTTTATTTGTTTTTCTTTTTTGTGGTAAGTGTTTGGTACTCACCAAGTCTAACTCACTGATGCTCTCTACTTGAAGACAATATCAATGATACAAAGATATGAGGTTTTTGAATTGCCTTCCAATCTTTGATCTTTCATTTTTCAATCCTGAACTGTATTGTTCACTGTTCTTGCTTGTACTCACACTGTGCTCATTGAAATATTAAAATATCAATCTGTACATTGATTTTATCTGGAAAACCTTTAAGTTCTTCATATTCTATCACTTCATTCTCTGTAGGAGATATTGGCTTATTAGCTACACTGGCTTTCATATTTATCTTTTTACTCATACTAATCATATACAAGGAAAAATATAATAGTTAAGTGTTCCATGAAGTCATGTTTCTCGGTGCTTTAGTAATTTAATTGTTAGTTCTTTAAATCTGAGATCATTACCTAATAATGAATGGTTACATAAATTACTGGAAGAATTATAATCTCTCTTCCTTAGAAGTCTTTTAAAGGACAACTTGTGGACCATCCCTCCATTTAACTGAAACTTTTATTTCAGTTTCATTTATAACTATTTGAAAAAAATATGCAAAGAAGGAGTCCTACCAAATTCCTTTTATGACACAGATATGGTGCTGATAGCTAAATCAGGTAAGGTGAAAACAGAGAAAGGAAATTATAGACCAATTTCCCTAATGAATATTGATGCAAAAATCTTAAATAAAATATTAGCAACAAGATTACAGAAAGTCAACCCCGGGATAATATACCATGACCAAGTAGGATTTATACCAGGAATGCAGGACTGGTTCAATATTAGGAAAGCTATTGGCATAACTGACTCTATCAATAACCAAACTATCAAAAATCATATGATTATCTCAACAGATGCAGAAAAGCATTTGATAAAATCCAACACCCATTTCTATTAAAAACACTAGAAAGTATAGGAATAATGGACTTTTCCTTAAAATGATCAGTAGCATCTATTTAAAACCATCAGCAAGCATCATATATAATGGGGACAAAAATTAGTTTCATTTATAATAAGAATGTTAAAGTTGAGAAGCTAGGTAACTGTAGAAATTTGGGCTCGGAATCAGGAAGACTTGAGTTCAAATCTTGTCTCAGACACCTACTAGATTTGTGACCCTGGACTTTACATCATTCAATCTCAGTTTCCTCACCTATAAAATAAAAGGACTGGATTTTATAGCCTCTAAGGTCTATTTTAATCTATGGTACAGTAATACTTTGCAGTTTCTCTAGTATGCAACCATTGGTGATCAGACAAGGATCTCAGATTAGGAATATCAAGAGCTAAATTAATAAAGATGTTTTAAAAACTGAAATTCTTAGCACCCTTTTCCCTTTTTTCTACCAGTACTATCATCATTGACAAAGTAAATGTGAGACACTTTTTATTTTTCTTTGTTTCATGGCTTGCCAGAGCCAAAGAATTGATGTCATGGTGACAACCCTACAAGTAATGAACTTCACCATACCTCATCAGGTTGGTTCACAGATAGGAGGGAAAATATGATGGAAAGTACCAGAAGATACAAAGTTTGGCAAAATCTGAGTGAACCCAGGATTAATTTTAAACTATGATGAGTAAGTCTCTTGGGTTTAGAAAGCAAAAGTCAGAAGAGCATTAAAACAAAACAACAATAACAAGATAAATTTTCACCAGTTATCTTCAAATTTTTGATGGCATGATGGTATAATTTATTATACACTTGTTTTGTGAGAGGCTTTGTGCTAAGTGAAGACATAAAATGCAGACCTTTCTCTCAAAAGATTTCAGTATCTCAAAAGGGTGAAAAAATCACAGTTAATAGTAATATAAGGATAAGTGAAATGGATGCAAAAAAAATTAGGAGAATTTTCTGGGGAAGAATTGAAGAATAGAGAAGAGTAGTGTAGGAAAAACCAGGTCATTTCTATCTAATCTTTTTCCCCTACAAGGGTCAGCAGAGTCCAGAATTATGTAGACAGCTGACTGACTCAATTTTCTATTCCATTTTATATGCTCAAAGCTTTCTCTTCTGAGACTTTTTATACAATTTGAAAAATCTCATTGTCTACAAAGAACAAATCATCACTAGTTCCCAAAGCAAAGAGATCAGTGTCTTGCCCATGGGTAACTGTAATATAATTTTTCTCTGTCTGATTCAAATTCATCTGTCAAATACCAGCCTACTGAAAAGGTTTCCTTTGTATTCCTTTCACATTTATTCTATGTCCCTATCACTTTTCTTTGCCAGGGCATCAAGAACAGTTAGAGCCACACAATTCCCTGTACAATTAAGTAATCTTCTGGGTGAATTTTTAGAAATAAAAGATTTAGGAACATAAAGCTTCTAAGAGTCATCATTTAGTAGTCCTTTTGCTTAATAAACAAGACTTAGAAAGATTCTATCAGTGTAGCAGAAGTTGATGACCCAAGAATAAGACAATAATAAATTTAATAAAGTAATATGTGTGTATATATGATAAATATTAAATTAAATATCAAATCTGTATATAATAAAAATAACAATAAATAAATAATAAGAGGATAACAACAATGTAATTAGCAATATCCATCATTTATGCTGAACTTTACTTTTATCAATTAAACTGATTTTCCTAAAATACAGGTCCCTCCTCCCTACATAGGAAAATCCTATAATTGCCCATCTCCTCTGGGATTAAGTAGAAAATTTTCTATTTGGTGTTCAAAGTCCTTCATAAGCTTGTCCCCCTCCTATCTTCCCAGTCTTCTGGGACTCATTCCCTGACACATACCCCATGATCCATTAATAACAGTCTCCTTTCTGTACTATGAACAACACATTCCATCTCTCAGCTCCAGGGATTTTCTCTGACTGTCCCCCATGCATGAGATGGGCTCCCTCCTCTGGCTTTACTGATTTCCTTCAAGTCCCAGCTAAAATCCCACCTTCAAAAAGAAGCCTTTTCCAACCACTCTTAATTCTAATGTTTCCCCTCTGTTCTTTCCTATTCTTCCTGCAAATTGTTCATTGTCTCCCTCATAAAATTACAAATTCTTTGAAGGAAGGGAATGTCTTTTGCCTCTTTTTTGTATCCCCAACATTTAACATGATGTCTAGCACATAGTTGGCATTTAAGAAATATTTATTGACAATTGACTTTACAAAAAATAATAAAAACAGCAACAATAATGATGATGACAGTATTTATATAGTCCTTTAAGCTTTGTAAAGCACTTTACAGACGTTTATGTTTCATCTTTACCTAAATCATGCCCTTCTCAATGTCTGTCTCTTAGAGTTTCATGTTGGGTCTTCCTCTCTTCTCTTCTATATTCTTTCACATGGTGATCCCAATAGCTCCTGTGGACTCAATTATAATATCTGTGCTGATGATTCTCAAATAAACTTATTGAGCTCTAACCTTGCTGCTCACCTCCAGTCTTGCTTTCCCAACTACTTATTAGACATCCCAAACTAGGTGTCCCATGAACTTCTTAAACTCAAAATTTCCCCCTTCCAGAAATCCCTATTACTTTTAAGGAAATCATAATCTTGTCAACTACGCAGGCTCAAAATCTAGGAGCCATCTTTGACTCTTCAGTCTGCCTCACCTCCCACAACCAATCTCTTAACAAAGCCTATTTTGCCTTTATAAGAGCTCTCTCATGTATCCCCTGCTACCAAACTCATCATCTCCCACCTAGACTCTTGCAATATCCTGGTGGATGGTCTCTGCCATAATCCACTTCCTTCTCCAGTTAAGTCTTCACTCAGCTGTCAAAATTATCTTCCTAAAGCAAAGGTCTGACCTTTTCTCTCTGTCTCTATCTTTCTGTCTTTGGCTCTTTCTCTATCTCTGTCTCTCTCACACATACAGACATACTTGCACATGCACACACACACACACACACACACACACACACACACACACACACACAC
>JAJPUD010000600.1:335623-370615 GCA_023553655.1 Myrmecobius fasciatus | reverse complement strand
TTGATTTTGTTTGTACAAAATCAATGCAGACAAGATTAGGAGGGAAGTAATAAATTGGGAAATCATCTTTACATTTAAGGGTTCTGATAAAGGTCTCATCTCTAAAATGTATAGAGAATTGTCGCATATTTATAAAAATTCAAGCCATTCTCCATCAATAAATGGTCAAAGGATATGAACAGACAATTTTCAGAGGATGAAATTAAAACTATTTATAGTCATATGAAAAGGTGCTCCAAATCACTATTGATCAGAGAAATGCAAATCAAGACAACCCTGAGGTACCACTTCACACCTGTCAGATTGGCTAAAATGACAGGAAAAGTTAATGATGAATGTTGGAGGGGTTGTGGGAGGGCTGGGACACTGATGCATTGTTGGTGGAGCTGTGAATGGATACAGCCATTCTGGAGAACAATTTGGAGCTATGCTCAAAAAGTTATCAAACTGTGCATACCCTTTGACCCAGCAGCATTTCTATTGGGCTTATATCCCAAAGAAATCATAAAGGAAGGAAAAGGCCCCACATGTGCAAGAATGTTTGTGGCAGCCCTTTTTGTAGTGGCTAGAAACTGGAAATTGAATAGATGCCCTTCAATTGGAGAATGGCTGAATAAATTATGGTATATGAATATTATGGAATATTATTGTTCTGTAAGAAATGACCAGCAAGATGATTTCAGAGAGGCCTGGAGAGACTTACATGAACTGATGCTGAGTGAAATGAGCAGAACCAGGAGATCATTATACACGGCAACAACAGTACTATATGACGATCAATTCTGATGGACATGGCTCTCTTCAACAATGAAATGTTTCAAACCACCTCCAATTGTTCACTGAAGAAAGCCATATACACCCAGAGAGAGGGATGTAAAATGTGGACCACAACATAACATTCTCATACTCCTTGATTGATGTTTGCTCACATTGTGTTTCCTTTATGTGATATATCATTTGTGTAGATAAGATTTTTCTTGCACAACAATGATAAGTTTGGAAATATGTATACATATATTCGATTTGCCAATATTTTAACATAATTAACATGTAGTGGATATCCTGCCATCTCGGGGAGGGGTGGGGAGTTGGGGGGAAAAATTTGTAACGGAAAGCTATGTAAGGGTTATTGTTGAAGAATTACCCACACATATGTTATGCAAATAAAATAAAATTAAAATAAATAAATAAATAAATAAAATAAAAAAGGAAAGAAGAGCACAAAAAAGAAATATGTCATAAATTATTGTCTATTTAGAGAGAATGATGTTGTACATAGTAGATTTGTACGTGATTGTAGTTTTTGTGCAATCATGTACTGTGTCAATGAAATGTTTGTTTTGTTCCCTAAAGTGAAAATAAAATCAATTTTTTAAAAAGTTAAAGCTGAAGAGAGAAAGGGATTTATCTTCCCTCTTTTTATGCTTGTCCCCTCAACAGTAATAATAACTTACAACAGATGCACATGTAAATGGGACACACGTGCTTTTCCAGGTGATCTGGAGGCTAAATTCTGCAACTTCTAAATTCCTAGGCACCTTTTCTGTCTTTCTGTTTCTCATGAACATAGGTCAACAGCTGGCAATCCTGAGAAACTGTTAATTATAGCCTTGCAGTTTCTCTCATGTGTAATACTGAATTTCAGATCTCCTGAGTTAGAGCATTAGATTCTAAATACTCAGAAAGAGATTTCCATAGCAGAATGCTTTTCAGAGGATAAAAGAGAAGAACATCCACAGGAAGCTTTTATAGCCAAAGAATAAAAACTATACCATGGATGAGCCGGAGATCTGGGCTTCGGCAACCTGCTTTAATAATAATTGCTATGAATTGCTTTGGGAGTACAAGTCTGAGATGAAGGGGAAATACGTGTTCAATATCACCTGAGAATTTCCCTAGAATGTGGAACCTGGTTTTCAATTAACATTTTTATCCCTTTTTGAGAGCTTCACATATATTTGGGACTTATCTAAATTTGTCTGAGATACTTCTTTTGCCATTGTGGGGTAGAGCTGGATTTCCATTAGAATTCCCTATGTTTTACAGAGATGCGCCAAAGAAAATTTAGGGGCCTTTCACACTTACTATAGAGATTTTCATCCAGATCTACATTTGGATCTGCCCTCTTGCACAAATACATGTTAGAAATACTCTATGTACTATAGGGAGCAAATAGAATTATTCTAAGGAAATATTTATTTATTTAGCTTTTTTGCTGAAGCAATTGGGGTTAAGTGACTTGCCCAGGGTCACCCAGCTAGGAAGTGTTAAGTGTCTGAGACTAGATTGGAACTCAGGTCCTCCTGACTTCAGGGCTGGTGCTCTATCCCCAGCGCCATCTAGCTGCCCCTGAATGGAATTATTCTCAAAGAGGATACTTTGGTTTCTCACTTATTGCACTGACTTCTACTCAACTCCAGGTACTGAATCCCTATTAGAAATCATCACTTGTCTTGGTTGTTCATCTGAAACCAGGTTTTCCCCATAAAGTAAGAACAGCTTGTAGTTTATTGGTTATTTTTTGCCCCTTTCTTTTTCATTCTTTTTTTCTATTTTTAATCATTTAGTCTATTTTTATTTTGTTCCTTACAAAAGACTTGGAATTCCAAGCCACTCTTCAATACATAAATGGTCAAGGGATATGAACACACAATTTTCAGATGATGAAAGTAAAACCATCTCTAGTCATATGAAAAGTTGCTCCAAATCACTATTGATCAGAGAAATGCAAATTAGGACAACTCTGAGGTACCACTACACACCTGTCAGATTGGCTAAAATGACAGGAAAAGATAATGATGAATGTTGGAGGGGATGTGGGAAAACTGGGACACTAATACATTGTTGGTGGAACTGTGAACGGATCCAACCATTCTGGAGAGCAATTTGGAGCTATGCTCAAAAAGTTATCAAACTGTGCATACCCTTTGACCCAGCAGTGTTTCTATTGGGCTTATATCCCAAAGAGATCTTAGAGGAGGGAAAGAGACCCACATGTGCAAGAATGTTTGTGGCAGCCCTTTTTGTAGTGGCTAGAAGAAACTGGAAACTGAATGGATGCCCATCAATTGGAGAATGGCTGAATAAATTATGGTATATGCATATTATGGAATATTATTGTTCTGTAAG
The DNA here is from genome assembly GCA_023553655.1 of Myrmecobius fasciatus. Lineage (NCBI taxonomy): Eukaryota > Metazoa > Chordata > Mammalia > Dasyuromorphia > Myrmecobiidae > Myrmecobius > Myrmecobius fasciatus. The sequence goes on along the minus strand of JAJPUD010000600.1, from coordinate 367,486 downwards.
AAACGACCAGCAGGACGATTTTAGAGAGGCCTGAAGAGATTTGCATGAACTGATGCTGAGTGAAACGAGCAGAACCAGATCATTATACACAGCAACAACAATATTACATGATGATCAATTCTGATGGACATGGCTCTCTGCAACAAAGAATTGTCTCAAACCAGTTCCAATTGTTCAGTGAAGAAAACCATATACACCCAGAGAGAGGGATATGAAATGTGGACCACAACATAACATTTTCATGCTCTCTATTGATGTTTGCTTGAATTGTGTTTCCTTTCTCTGATTTTCTTTTTTTTCTTGTAGATAGGATTTTTCTTGCACAACTTGTCAAGTATTTCAACATTATTAACATGTAGTGGACTTCCTGCCATCTAGGGGAGGGAAGGGTACTGGTGGTAAAATTTGTAACAGAAAGCTTTGTAAAGATCAATGCTGAGGAACTACCCATACATATGTTATGCAAATAAAAAGCTTTAATTAAAAAAAAAGAAAAAAGACTTGGAATTCGAGGACACTGATCCATCCTGGGGTCCCATCCTTTACAGAGAATTAATTTATTTTTCTGATTTTATCCCCAAAATCAGAACAGAACTTCAGAAAAATTCCTAAAATAAAGTTTAGATATGGCTTATATCTATTATTTCCAATTGATTCTCTACCCACAAAAGTTACTCAATGTACAATTTGATTTCCTATTATGGGGCAACTTTCTATTTCTCTTGCAGAGAAAATGCCATGTATACAAAGGATACATAAGAGCTCATGAATATATGCAGAAGCATAAAATGTTCAAGTAGCCCACTTTAGAATGCAAAGGCCCTTTGTGAGACACCTTTAAAAGATATTTTTTTAATCCTCTTAATTCTGTATTTCCCATAAAATATTCAGATTTTCTGCCTTTTTGTCTTTCAATTCCAGGACTCAATGATCTTTTTCTTCTCTTTTATATAAAATTTCTCTGAGCATTAACTTGTCTCTTTTAACTCAGGAGCTCTCAAACCAAGGATTATCCATAAAGACTAGAAATGTCCATTTCTTAGGATCGTTAATTGCTGACTTGTGCTCATAAAAAATGGCATTCAAGAATTAGGAAGTCCTCCAGTTCACCTAAACAAGTACATCTCCCACTGGAATGTGTTTCTTCTATAACTCATTATTGCTTCAGTAAGAAAGAGGGAGAAAGTAGAGGGAAATTCCCTTCTGCTCTCAATAGATTCAAAGAGAAATCCAAAGTGTTCCTAGGTTGAAGCAGTTTTTTTACAGCACTTGTACAAAACCAGAGAAGGGTGAGATTCCTCTAGCAAAAGTTGTTTATTTGCCATTGGAGTTTTTTTTTCCTTTCTCAATTGCCAATCATCTTTGACTGACTAAGTGGTTCAGTCACTTAGGACCAATCAGAAAGGAGAATAAAGTGTGCTTCCAGCTCTTTGAGGATAATGTCTCCTTCAAAAACCTGCAAAAATAAAATCCACCATGTTGATCATGGGACTCATAAGATTAAGTAGAGAGTCTTCTAATCAGCCCTGTTATAAGAGAAAGAGTTTTGTTGTGGTATTATAAGATATGGCTGTGAGGAAATATATGCTTGGAGAGGAAGTTGGCCAATCATGTGAAAAGAGATATGAAGGATAATAGATGGTCTACTCAAAAGTTCCACAGGAACAATTGAAATTGTTTTTTAAAAGATGAAGGAAAAGACCTTTAGCATATTGGACAGGTTCTATATGAAAAAGATGGACAAGAATCACCCAAGAGGGACAGAAGAGAAAACTAATGAAGATGAGATCACACATCTATTAAAGTTCAAATTCAAAGTAGGTATTGTGTTTTGTTTGGTTTGTTTTTCCCAGAGAAAGTTAGGGGGAAGAAGAAAGGAGAGAAAGGGCAAGATAGCTTTGTCTTTAGAAAGGGAAGAAGTATTGAACAAAAACAAGCATAAAGCATATGTATATGTAACTAATACATTTATTTCAATAAACTTGAGATATTAAAATATGAGAATGTAAATGCCTGTTTCCCCAAAAAAATATTCTCTTCACTGACACACTCATGACTACAATCTGCATTTCATTTTGGGGGATCTATCCCCTGTATTTCTGTCGGTGCTCTTCAGAACACTTAATAGTATTATTAGAAGCAACAAAGTCCTCTTAGCTTTCTATCTCAGTGTCTGCTTTACTGACATTTTAAATAGAAAAAAATAGGCTATTCAACCACTCTTCCAAAAGATCATGGAACACATTTTAAAATACCTTCTAATTATTATGTGCTATTGAAATTACAACTCAAGATTCAGGAATTGTAAAATAAGTGACTATTATGAGTCAGTCTCCTGACATTTGAATTCTTTACCTTGAAAATTGATATTATATCCAAGGAAATTTCTCTCCTGGGAATCATCATAAATGCTAGCTTACAGAAACTTAGCTTCATAACCTTCAGAACCACATGTCGAGCTTAATCTGTTGGCTCAGAAATGGCTTTTTGAAATCCCCAAGTGCTCTTTTGAACTTTTCTTTTCCTCATTTAGAAAGCTTTAAGGTGAACCAGGTAGTCAACGATGCCCATATCTGTGAGCTGTATTGCTCTAAAGAATGAAGAGATGGAGGCAGGGAAAATTCAGAGACCATGAAGGTCACTGGACCATCATTAACTGTAAATTACTAAATAATAGCAGACCCAATGTACCACTAGTAGAATCTAATTTACTATCAGTTGCAAAAAGAGGACAAAATCATTTCTGTAATACCTTGACTTGGAATAGCTAATATCTCAAAAAAATTGCAAATTTAGGCAAATCACAGGCTTCCCTTTGGGGGGCTAGCAAGTCAGGAGGAAAGTCTTTTGCTTGTATTTCAAGGTTGTAGCTACAAATTTAAAGAGAAGTGGAAATTTACAGCAATCATCCCAATACTTCATGCCAAAATAATATTACCTGCCCTACTTTTAAACAAAAATAACTGTGGTTATGCTCATGTTCCTTGATTACCTGGATTATTGCTTTAATTCTCTATGTTACATGCATAGATTCCACCTTCAAAAAAAATCTGAACTTTATAGAGTTAGTATTAACCAGATAAAATGTGTGAAAACAGGTTTATTTTGTAAAGTGGGATACTTAACTTCAAGCATGTTCTCAATATCAATATTTGGAATTCCAGATATGTTAACTCCCAAAGTGAGATGCTATTCTACAAGAGTATTCTTTAATGAGAATATTCAAGGGGAATCAACTCCATATGATCAAATAAAAACTTCCTGTCCCAGGAAGCATTCAATAATTAAAAAAAGCAAACAAAATCCTTATATTTCAGAAAGAGAGAGAGAGAGAGAGAGAGTCTATATTTTGTCAGCAGAGTAATAAGACTTAAAAGATGGTCATTACATTTCTCTCTTTGTCCCTCTCTTTCTTTCCCTCTTCTTCCTTCCCTCTCCCTTTTCTTCTCTCCCTCCCTTCCTCTTTCCCTCTTCTTCTCCCTTTCCCTCTCCCTCCCTTCCTCCTTTCTTTTAATCCCTCCCTCTCCCCCCCCTCTCTACTAGAACAAGGAACAAGAGAAGGAAAGCTTGAGAGTTAGGGCTAAGTAACACAGAAAAGACTTATAAAGAAAGCTAGGGGTGGAAAAAATCATGTCATATGAGCTAATTTCCCCCCTGCATTCTAAAAGCTCCTAAGTCTTCTTTAAATTAGCTCAAGAATCACACTCCACAAAACTACCAATCAACTTTTGTTGAATCATTTTCACTCTGGTTTGACTGTGTAACCCCATTTAAAGTTTTCTTGGCACTGGAGTGGCTTGCCATTTCCAACTCACTTTATATATGAGGAAACTGGGGTAAGCAGGGTTAAGTGACTTATCCAGGATCACACAGCTAGTAAATATCTAGGGCTAGATTTGAATTCAGGAAGATGATTCTTCCTGACTCCAGGCCAAGTACTCTATCCATTGTACCAGGAAGCTAATCATGTACAATAAGAATTAAATTTTTCTTTTTAATCCCATTTATCATTTGGGTTTATATTACATTTTAGTTCCCAGGGATCCAAATAAGTCTTTGAAGCATGTGCATTCAACATTTGGATTGTGACAACCTTTTCACTATGAAAATCTAGTTATGTTTAAATGCATGATGAGATGCAATTGGAAGAATGCTAAATTCAGCATAGAAAGACCTGTATTTGAATTCCTGGTCTTTGCGACTTCCTACTTTTGTGACCTTACACAAGTATTTCCCTTCCCTGGGTCTTAATTTTCTTAAAAAGGAAAGAATTGGAAAAGATAATCTGTAAGATTCCTTCCATCTCAAATTTATCAATCTGTGTGTCAACAAGTCAGGGCATCTATTTCATTGCATGTCACCTGCCAGTGAGCTCACCTTTTATAATGAACTTCATAGACCAGTGTCAATAAATATGTTCACATAAACTCCTTGAGGGAGGGAAATGTTTGTCATTTTTGTCCTTGTATTCCCAGTGTCTATCACTGTGTCTTGCAGATAATAGGCACTTTTATACGCTTTGGGATTTGTATTGAATTTGGAAAGTTTTGCCTTGAGTGAAAAGGTAAAAGTCAATCTAAGTTGCACAGTTATAGCATGACATGGGTTGGTGTTTATGTTCAAAGGTGACAAACCATCAAGTTGCTGAATATGTGTGTGAATACAGTTGTTTGAAAGCCTGAGGTATAGCCAATAGAATAGAGTTAATGTGGAGTTCAATTTATTATTTGTTTGCTTGAGGATATGTATCCATTCAATGAAAATTCAAGTAATTGGCTAACTAACCTGTAGAAAAAGAATCCTAGCTCTAGAAAAATTGGAGCTTTTTCATTGAAGTGATTTGGCTATGCTTTATTGATATGTGCCTATATGCATTTATCTGTGATCTTGAGTAAATTAATGTCAATGAATGGTGATAAAATCACAACTGAAGGGGGAAGAGGTAAGGGAATGTGGGGGGGGGAAGGTTTTTTATTACTATCCTATTTTGCCTAATTGTCCCTGGGCTAAAGTTTCAAAGCCATTCCTTTCTTTTTCTGGACTATTTGCTCCAACTAGATTGAAACTATTAGCTCAGTAAAGCCCGGAATTGTATCTTATCTCACAATCAAGTTCCTATTACCCTAAATGCTGAGAATACTGTTCGGTGTAAAGTAGATGCTCTCTAGGAAAGTGTCTTAACTTCTCTCATACTAATTTTTTTATTTTATTTTTAATTTATGGAATTTCTATTTTCTATCACATTTCTACAGAATTTATATATATATATAATTTATAGATTTTATATATATATATGTTATAGAACTTCTATAACATAATAAAATTTTTTAAAAGATGATTATACATGAAACTGTAAATCTATTATACAGAACTTTTTTTAAATATACAACAAAATTGTCATGTAAATTTCATTTTTTTTCTTCCTCTCCCTTTTCTTTACCTTCAAAATAAGGAAAATATGTTATAGGGTCATTTTAAGCATCAGTTGATATGATCTATATTAAGCACTTTGAAATTCTTAAAGCATTATAGAACTGTCAGTTGATTTACAAAATATTGTACTATCTTCTTTGTAGAGTTGGAATGAAGATAATGCTTGGTGAACTTTTAAAGAAGAATAGGGACTGAAACTAGGATTTTATGTAAAGGGAATTCCAGGATAAGAAAATTCCCTCTACCAACACAGGCTGGCATCTTTTCTTCAACTCACAATCTTGGAGAATTAACTAGAGTACTGGGGGTTGTGTTACTTTTCCTGCATTACAAGAATGTGTCAAAGGTGGGTCTTGAATTCAGATCTTCTTGACACTGTGGACAATATTTTATCTACTTTGCCATGCTAATTCTCAAAATACTACATAAATGAGAGCAACTGGGCAATTGAGGAGGGTTTTGTATAAGTTTTGTTTTATTCTTCAATATGAAAACAATCTAGCAACCAAAGCTGAGTAAGATTAATTCCTGAAGAGTGTATCATACTGCCAGAAATACTCCTTGGGTGTGGGGTAGTGAACTTACTTAGTGAAATTCTAAACTGACCCCAAATACTTTAGCATGTACAGGAATACCTGGGAAATCTGAGTCTGGTTCCAGACCACCACAATAAAGCAAATATTGCAATAAAGCAAGTTACACAGCAATTTTTTATTTTCCCACTGCACATAAAAGTTACATTTACACTATATTGTAGTTTACTATGTGCAATATTGTTATGTCTAAAAAAATCTATATTCATACCTTAATTTAAAAATGCTAATCACCATCTGAACCTTCTATGAGATGTAATCGTTTTCCTGGTGGAGGGTTTGTCTTGTTGTTGATAGGTGCTGATATCAACTAGACTTAATTAGGTTTTAGAAAGAAGTATTTACCATGTTGTAAGAACTTTTGGTATGGGTAAGGACTAATAATAAGGACTGTTGGTATATAAGATTCCCCACCAAAAGTCTATGATATACTCACCTACCAGTCCAAGGAAAAGTGGTCTCAAGCTTAGAAATTATATGTAACAAAGGAACAACTCTCAACACCTGGTTGCTTCCAATCCTTTTCTGCCATTTGGGTATATTTATTGAGATTCCCTTTCAGCATGCTAAAGCTTTTTGTTAAGTTCTAAGTAGAGTCTTAAAGCTACCTTTCCTCCATGCATTTAGTTTGTCCTTATCTTCCAAAACAGACACCACGTTATTCTCTGTTACTCTGAAGATGCTGATATGAGGCCAATAAAATGTAAATTCTCTGATCTTCAGTCACAAAAATCTTCCTCTGGCCAAAAGAAAATGGGTAACTAAAGCCAAGATCATGTTCTCCTTTGCCCCCTACAATTCCTTCTAAAGAACTTGGCTAAAAGTCTTCCACCCTACACTTCTAGATACTCAAATGTTCCTCTTGATTCTAATGTGGCACATTAGCTTACACAGAACCCACAGCTCTATAAATGACCAAGTTTCCTCAGCCAATCCATGTAACAACATTCCAGTTCATTCAATTGATTTCAAGAGCATCAATATAACTAAGGACTTTTCCACAATTGGTCAAAAATTTATGATTAAATTGAGAAGGGTTTTCAATTGAGTATTAAAACATAGCATCCTGTTAATATTGTTGGCTACTTTAGGATGAGTAAGATAATTAAATAACTCATCTTTACACTTTCTTCTTCTTACACTTCATTTTTACACAACTCTTTCTAAAAATACATTTATCTTTTCCTTATATCAGCTATCCTTATCATCATTTTATGTGTGACAATTGAAGTGAAGTGACTTTTATATGATCATAGGATCCTAAACTTTAGAGCTGAAAAAATGCCCTAAAAATCATCTAGTCTACCTCTCATTTCACAGACAAGGAATTTAAGGAACGTAAGATACATATTATATTTACATGTATATAGAGAGGAAGAGTGGGGGAAAGGAAGACAGAGGAAAGAGGGAGGAAAGGGAGCATGTAGAAGAAGGGGAAAAGCAAAGGGTAAGAAGGGAGAAAGACAGAGATAGAAGGAGAGACAGAGGGAGGCAGAGAGAGACAGAAATAGAAAGAGGAAAGTAGATGAAGTTAATTTGAAAGGGACAGTATTACTTGAATTTCAGGATAAGGTATTTAAAACAGAGATTTTTCTAATTTCAAACTATGTTTACACCCCAAAGTTTTCAGAAGATACAGTGAAAAGATCCTTAATTCAGTAGTCAGAGGAATGAATTAAAATACTACTTCTGACTACTATCAGTGTGATTTTGAGTAAGTGACCCAAAGATGTGTTTCCTCAACTGAGGGAATGAAGGAATTTGACTAAGTTGCCTCTAGGGCCCTTTCTGAGAGCAGAACTATGATCCTATGATTTACCATTTATCCTGTTGCCTAAGTGGCTGCTCCTTATTTCCTGCTAGGATTCACTAAAGAATGCTAGCTCACTGAATGCAAAAAAAAAATCATATCTATACAACAAGCAGTATCTTGATGATGTTATTGTTGTCTCCAGTGGTCAAGGATGCTCCTTCAAGGTTACAAGTTACAGAAGCAATTGCAGTCTGAAGGGTTATTACTGTTTTAGAGAGTACTTAGTGACATCTAGTGTCTAAAAAGAATAGTACTTGAAAGGATAGTGTTACAAGAACTTGCTACACATAGCTCTCACACTCCAATCCTGGGTGTATGATCTTCTCCCTAGGATTTTTCTTTTGCAACTTAGAACTGTCCAAAACAAGATACAAATTCTGTAAATGCTTTTTCATCATAACCCCTAATATCAGCCCAAGATCTAGAACTCTTAGTCAGTCAACAAACATTTAATAAGTACTTATTATATGTCAGACACTGTGATAAGCACTAGAGATCCAAAGAAATGCAAAAATATGGTTTCTGCTATCAAAGAGTTGAGTGTATATATTCTAATGAGGGAGATGACATATAAATAACCAGGTGAATATAAAATACATATTATATTTACATGTATTTGAGAGAGGAAGAGTAAGGGAAAGGAAGAAGGAAGAGAGAGGGAGGAAAAGGAGCACATAGAAGAAGGAGAAAGGGAAAGGGAAAGCAGGGAGAAAGATAGAGACAGAAACAGAGGGAAGAAAGTAGATGAAAGTAAATTGAAAAGGAAGGCATTACCTGAAGTATAGGTAGGGCTTGATTGTCTAAAACCCTTCTCACCCTCTTGCCCCAATATTTACCTACAGATTCTCAAAAATTCACACACATACATACACACACACATACACACACACACACACACACACACACTGTTGTCAAGTCTAGAGTGAGAGGCAAGGCAAATATTTCCATAGATTTTTATTCCCATAAATTCCCATATGAGATTTATATCTGAGCACCTTCCAACAGATATGTGCACTGACTTTTGACACTCCTACTGATAGATAATACACACTAATTCAATAAGTATTACTGAAAATCCATATACATTCACAAGTCAAGACATATTTAATGTAAGAACCCCCTATTTATGAAATTACACTTCCAAAACTATCAGCTCTCAACACTGTTCCTTTGAGGGTCAACTAAACCAAGCCATGATAATGGGAAAGTTCTCATTTAATTGGAGAGAGGAAGGTTAGAGAGAATATTATATGCAACTGTAGATCTACTTCAGTTTGTCCACCACTTCAAGCATCCAACTCTAACACACAATCCATTCTAGCTACAGCTGTGTACAAAAAGGAACAGCTGCTGAATGTACTCCTAAAGCAAACATCCATCGTTTTCTACTTAGTCTGCTCTCTAGACAGAGATCTTTTAAAAATAAGATTGCACTGGTAATTTACCTTTCTATAACCCAATTGACAAACCTAATCAGCACATCTTTCCTTCTCACAAAGGAACCAGATCTTGTATTTTAGATAAAATTGTGAATGTGGAAGTGAACAGAGTATTGGTTGAATTTATCATTTTGATTGATAAGGAAAATGTTATTACACTTGGTATAAAAGAATTTTTAACTTTCCCAACAGTGGGGGCAGGGAAAGATTAGTGATTTTAGTCAGTGAAAAATTCGGGACATCTGGTTAGATACTGATAAAGTGCCTGGGACCAGATAAGTATCTATGAATACTACTAATTGGCTGCTTGATAAAATTTTTAAGCTCTTCAACATAAGTAGGAAGCCAGAGTCAGAGAAGACTAGTCCCATATACAGGTGATACTAAAATGAAGATACAAAATTGAATAGGAAGTGTGGAGGCAGCAAAGGCTCATTAATGGTTTTCTGACCCAAGATGTCAGGTACCCTGATGGTGCAGGGAGTGGTTCCAAATAAATATTGGGAAAGAACTAAATAATCGAGCTGATTTTGCAAGACTGTAAACTATCCATAATACCCTAGGCAGATTTTATATTACAAACTTTTAATTAAGATCATGGATCTAAAAGGATCTCAGACCAATTCTCTCATTTTACAGATGGAGAAACTCAGGCTAAGGGATGTTAAATGCTTTGCCCAGTATCATACATATACACCCATGTAGAGACATAAAAAATGGGATTTGAAGTCTTCTGACCTCAGAGCCATTGCTTTTTTCTATTGTGCACCCTGATGAATTAAATCTTTCCTTGTGAATAAATCCCTGGAGAAAGAGGGCAGGGGGAGGAGGATTAGAATGCATATAGCTCAATAATATGTTAGTAGAAGAAAAAAAGCAAAGATTCTGGAGTAGTAACAAAAATTTGGAATTGAACTACATACTGATCACTGTAAATTTGTAGGTGCAGGGGTTCTTGGAGTCTTTTCTAAAAAAAAAAGATAGCTAATTTAATATAATTTATTTCTTTGTAATCCTATTAATTTTATGCCTTTATGAATGTTATTGTGAAAAAGTATCCACAGGCTTCACCAGACTGTCAAAGGAGTCCACTCAAAAAAAAAAAAAAAACTGAAGCTTTAGTGTAGAAGAATACTAAGCATCAGTTGTTGAAATGATGAAACCAGGGTTGTAAATGTTTATAAAGAAGAAACCAGTAATTGAAATTGGACTTTCCCACTTGTGACAGATTGGACTCTTGAGTTGTGTTGTGGAAAATTAAGATGTAAGGGTAGGGAATCTCTATCAGTCATAAGCAATCCTAAAACTGTAATGTTAAGGTCTTTCTCTGGTTTGCTGTTACATAGCTATATTCCAGGAGCCTCTGCTCCTCTAGGCAATCAGGTTTAGCTGTTAGTGAATCAAAGTAAATTCCCAGTGGGTGGCAGCAGTCTCCCAGAAACAAGCATAAAGCACAATAGGATTAAATATTGGGATATGAGTTAATAGTTAGAAAATCAGAGAAGGGTCAGCAAGGTGTTGGATCAGTCTTATGAATCTGGCTGAATATACTGAATTCAAAAGGATGAAAGGCAATATTCTAATCTACCTGAGCACTGAGACTTCTGTATCAAATAGGGGAATTCATTCGATACAAGTAGTGAAAGATTATAAAACCCTAAGAAGCATAAGAAGTTTAATATTAAGTCAAACTCCCTGGTCTAAGTAGTCTATGAAGCTGTTTCTGACAGCAGTATCAAAGAATATGTCCTGCTAGATGTTCCATTGGGATCTTAAATTCAGCATGTGCAAAAAATACTCATCATTTTTCACACCAAATAGGGTTTAGTGCCAAAATTCCCTATTTTTTTTTGAGGGCACCACTATCCTAGTCACCTGTGTTCATAGAGAGTCACAGAATCTCTAAACTCTCCCCTCTCTCTTTTATCCCATATATAATCAGTTAACTTCTATTTGTTTCTTCTATTTGTATAATAGCCCCATAAGAGCATCGTCCCCTTTTCTTCACTCACATAGACACTGCCCTACATTAGGAATTCATGATGTTTCATATGGAGTACTGCAATAGCTACCTAAATGCTTCTCTGCTTCCAGGTTCTCCCCATCTCCAATTCTCCATTCACCATAAAGTTTTTCCAATAATCTTTGGAAAGCACAGGTCTGACAATGTTGCACCCCTGCTTAAAAAAATTTTAGTGGCTCCCCATTGCCTCTAGGAAAAAATGCAAACTTCTTTGTTTGACATTTAAGACTCTCCACAATTTGGCTCCCAGCTACCTATCTAAGATTGTTCTATCCAATATTAGTATCCTTGTGCATTCAATATTCTAGCTACATTGGACTGCAGGTTACCATTTCTGTCTTTGGCATTCCTCCTCCTCATTCTGTGCATTGGCAAGAGATGTGATTAAATAATCATTTTAGTCTAGAATTGTGGATTCATTGTTATAGGCAAACAGCCCTGCAGTGATGCAGACTGGCTAAAAATCTGGAGTAAAGGGATGGATAGGGAGGATGGGAGAGAATTTGGAATTCAAATTTTTAAAAAATGAAAATTAAAAATTGTTTTACATGTAATTGAGAAAAGTAAATTACTAAAGAATTTTTAAAAAGAAAAAAAAATAAAAATCAATGTATGGAAGAGATAAGAAAAAGTATTGGATGGATAGGATTTAAATGATTTAAACATGTGATATGTTTTAAATAATCATGTAGACTGATTAAAGAACTATGCAATCAATTTTCCCAACAAGAGAATTTTCTCAGGTGCTGAAGTATTTAAACAAATAACTTTGGTCAAGATAACAAAGTTAACGTGTCAGAGGTGAGATTGGAACTCAGGTTTTGTAACTTAGAAGTCCACTCACTACTCACTACTCCTCAGTTTTTGTTAGTTATTATTGATAGTAATCATAGTTGGTGTTTTTCTTTTCAACCATTTAAAAAATGAAATCAGATTAAACAAATCTTTGCTACCACTTATGAACTGCAAGTTCCAAAGTTTCCTGGTCTTTCTAAAATATTGCACTTTTTATGTTGTATTTTGTAAATTCCCAATAATCCTATAAGATAGATAATGCAAGTATCATTTTCTCAATCCTATGAATGAGGAAACTAAGGCTCAGCAAAATTGTGATTTTACTATGGTCACATAGCTAGCAAAGGTCATCAGAGCCTATAGTCAAACCCAGATCTCTTTTTTATCTACAAGTCAGGGGCTCATGCCTTTATTCCAAGGTTCCTCTTCATCTCTTCTCCTTGGTCCATTTTATCTGACTGGATCTTTTCTAATTCCATTATTTCTGACTTGAGATTTATGATAGAACTAAATATAACATGCATGCCTTTTCCCTCAGTAGATACATTTCTTTTTGCACTAGTACATTTTATCAAGGATTTGGCCAGTATGGAGGCATGGAAATGAAATGCACAAATTCATAATTCCTGAGGTCATTTCTGAAGTTTTTCTTAGGGATGGTATATTTTTTTTCCAATTCATTGATATGATGATTCATGTCTAATAGCAGTTTACATGTTGTAACCAAAGTTCTTCAGTTTTATCTTTATAAATTCTATAGTAGATATCAGCTGGTACATGTCCAATTTAGGACATGTAATTAGTTGTAAAACATCTTGCATTTGACATGTAGGATGCCACTTTTAGTTCATCTGCTTCCTTTGTATTCTAAAACATAAATTCATAGTTATAAGGAAACTCCCTTAGCAATAATGATCAGTAATAATTGAATATGATCTTATAGTTGACTGGGGACTGAAAAATTAATTGACTTGATAGGTCATACAGCCAATATGTTTTATATGCAGGACTTAAACTCCTTGCCTTTCAGACCAGTTCTCTACTCACTATGCTATTATGTCTTTAACAAAATATAATTTTGGTATCTTCTCAGTAAAGTTGAAGTTGAAAAGGGAGACAGGATAATACAATGAAAAATATATGCTGACTCTGAAATCAAAGCAACTTATTTTGTTCCACCTCTGACCTCTTAAGTCCCACTTCTATGATCTTTATGGTTCTTTCCTTTTGCTCTTTTTTCTTTACCTGAGCATCTACCTATTAGAAATAAAATGACCTTTTTGAACTAGGAACTTCCCAAGTAAGATAGTAGCATTAAATGAGAAAGATAATTGTCCTGAGGAATTGAGCTTCCAAATATTATACATCAGAGCACCAGGGTAAAACACAATACTCTGAATTGCCTGACTATCTCATTAAAATTAGGTGAGCAGTCAAATTTTGTTACTAATACTTGGTTCCCTTTATTCAGCAGGATATCCTCTATTTGCCTACCAACCTTCTGTTTCCTATATTGTCTATAGCCTGACAGTACCCAATTCCCTCAAATTTCTAAGATGTCAATTATATAAAGTAGATTCTTCATTCATTGAACTCATAGATTCTGACTCCAGAGTCAAGGCTTCTTCAATTGTATCATATTATCTCCAAGTCACAGATCTTTTAAGAAGTAGTCCCTGGCATGGTCATAATCATTATAAATTTTGAAAAATATTTTGCACTGACATAGGATATAAGTGAAAGAGCTAACAAAATAATTACTTAAAGCATCAGTGAAAGGAATTAAAAGGATAATATTTAGTTTAGTGTTAGGCTACTCTCTGTAGCAAGATAACTAAAGTTGGGATGGGAGTGGGAATGGGATAGCAGTGATTAACATTGAAATGATAAACTCCACATAAAGGAAGAAAAGTTGAAAGGCATTCCAAATTAATAATAGATCATTGATCACTGAACAGTAATGCAGTGCCACAAATTAAACTGACATCTAAGACACATGATATACCATAGAAGATGTATGGAAAGAAGTGAAATGATTTGCTAAAGACATCAGATAAGGAAAGTCAGCTTCAGACTTGAAATTTGAAATTCATATTTTCCAACTAATTTGGCCTTTAAACCATACCTATCTCTTGAAATTACTTTGATATGGGCAAGATCATAAAATTACATATGTAAAATGAGGGGTTGGATTAAATGATCTTTTATGTATATTAAATATCTCAAATATATTAATATACATAAAAGATCATTTAATCCAACCCCTCATTTTATAAATTACAAAACTGAGGCCAAGAGTTAAAGTGTCTTGATAAAAGTATCATAACTGGCAAAGTCAGGGCTTAAATTAAGATCCTCAAACTTACAATGGCCAGCAAGTTAGGAAATATATAAATATATAATACTTTTAAAGTTTGCAAAGTATTTCACAAATATTACCTCACTTTATACTCATGACAACTCTGTTTACTATTATTATCCCCATTTTACAGGTGGGGAAACTAAGGTATTTAAGTGATTTACAAGAGACACATAATTAGTATCTCTTCCCCCACTCTTCTAGGGTAAAATTATTTCAAAAGAGAAACATGTAAGCTAGTGATAGACAGGAATGGAATTTTCAATAGAAAATGAGGAACATTTTTAAATTTCCAGAATGACATAAGATTGTCTGTTTAGGAAATGGAAGGACCTCAAGATCATCTAGTCCAAACCCCCAATTTGATACCTCTAGCCCAGAGCACAAATCAAACCCCTATCCTTCTCTCCCCTAAAAACACAAAGGTTCACAACAAGAAATCCATAGACTCACACTGGGGAAAGGAAGGAGATAATACTGTCCAATTGAAGAAGCTTTGACTTCTGAGTCAGAGTCCTTGAGTTCAATTCTTACCTCTAAAGCTTACTACCTTTGTGAATTCAGGCAGGTCCCTTCACTTAGCTGGACCTTCATTTTCTCATACGTAGAAAAAGGGGTTGGACTGGATGGCTTCTGAGGTCCCTTCCAGACCTCGGTTTTAATTTTAATTTTAATTTAATTAATTTAATTCTGACTTAGACCATGAACATCTCAGCTCATTTCCTCCCCTCTCTTCCATTCATGAACAACTTTCTCCTACTCCATGCCCACCCACATACATCACAAGGGCTCCTGAGCATCCAATCCTCCCTCATATATACAAAACTGATTCATTCACTATTCTCTCTCTTCCGCTCACTCACACCTACTGAATCACTCTCAACATAAGTTCTCTGTTGGCAATCCATTATACCCCAGCGTCAGTTGCTACTACTTCAACCTCTTGCAAGCAATAACATTAGGGTTATGTCTGACCACAACTAACAACTATAAACAGCTGCCTGCAGGAAGTGGTAAGGCTGCATGCAGCTGGCAGGCTACATGTCTGATGCTTCTGGCTCAGAACTCAGCTCACTTCCCTCTCCTAAGGCTGAGGCAGTTAGATAGAGATGACTGCTTCCCAGAAAATGTTTCCTTCCTCTCAATGTTTCTTAGTGTCAAGGTCCCTAACACTTTTTATGTCGTGGATCTCTTAGAATTGTGGCAAAATCTATGAAATAGGCTTCATGATAATGTTCTTCAATACATGAAATGAAATACATATTATTACAAAAGCTACCAATTACATTAAAATACAATTATAAAAATATTTTTAAAGTACATAATGAGAGCACCTTGATTAATTGTAATTATTGATTAATGCAAATCATGAATTCTGGAAGAATTAGAAGTTATATTAGAAAATAGTAAGGGCAGATAGATGATACAGTGGTTAGAGCACCAAACCTGAAGTCAAAAGGACCTAAATTCAAATCTGATCTCAGACACTTAACACTGCCTAGCTATGTGATCCTGGGCAAGTCACAACCCCAATTGCCTTAGCCAAAAAAAAATTAGTAACAAGAATATCAAGAGATATAATTTTTAAGCATAAAGGAGGGAGTTTTAGCAGTACCAGATCTTAAACAGTATGATAAGGTAGTAATTATCAAAACTATTTGTTACTAGCTAAGAAACAGCAAGGTATATACATGTAATAGAGCAATTTACAGCAGCAAATAAACATACTTACTTTGTATTTGACAAGCATAAATAAAGACAAGGTTTAGGGATAAGGATTCATTATTTGGTAGAAATTGTTGGAAAAACTGGAAAACTGTATTGCAGAAATCAGTTTGGACCAGTATCTCCCACCATTTATTAAGATAAAGTAAAAATGGATATAAACCTCTACATTAAAAAGAGATTTTACAAGAAATTAGAAGAATATGGAACATATAACTTGTCAAATTTATAGATAAGTGAACAATTAATGAGTAAATAAAAGAGCAAAAATAGGTATAAAATGGGTAATTTTATAAAACTAAATGTAAATGAAATTAAAAGGTTTTGAAGTTAATTCAGATATGAACCAAGAAAATGCCATTTATTTTAATTGTAAAGGGATTGTTAATTGGAAAGAAGTTTCAGTCAAATGATCTAGTGGAAAGTTAAATTGTAGAGAACTGAGAAATGAATGGGAGGAGAGGAAGTGAGAGAAAAGAAGACAATTTTAAAAATAACAGGTCATATGAAGAGCTTTTTTTTGTAATTGAGAAGGCATGCTCATGTTTGTCAGAACAGAGAAATTAATCACTAAATAAATGAATAAAGAAAGATTAAAGATAAGAGAAGGAAAAGGAATGATTAAAGTTTGATTGACCTGGAAAATCTAAAAAAAGATAAAATCAAGAGCACAATTAGAAAGGTTATCCTTGGCAAGAAGGTCTAACTCTTTTTGGAAGTGTAAAGGTGGAAGAGAGGCCACAGTGCTCCAGGTTTTATAAAGTGGAATGGAAAAAAAGAAAGAACTCAAAAGGAGTGGTTTCTATTCTTTTAACAATCATATCTCTTAGGGGAGGATTCTGGGAAGATAACAGGGTAGGTCAGTAAATTTCAAGCTAATTCTGCCCTAGGGCTAGCTGAGTTTGGCTGGAGCTTCAATTTGAACCGCAGGAACTTTCTCCTCCTGAATAGCATGGGGAGTTGGGGGGGTCTGAGTCTGAGAAGACTGAGGGAAACTTTGCTGATTAGGAATGTGAGGTCCAACTGAAGGAACCAACGACTGTGGGTACTTGCAGGAGTATGGAGCTTTTGGTTTGGGGTTCTAGCTCAGAGGGGCAAGCTGAAGTAAAGCTAGAGGTGCCATTCTTCCCCTCTTCTCGCCAGGATTATTGGTGCTTACCTGAATATTTATCATTTTAAAAATAATAATAATAAACTGGCAAAGAAGAAAGAACCAAACCAGAAAAACTTACTATGGGAATAGGGAAGACAGGAGTTCATCTTCACAGAAGGACAGTAAAGTAAAAAAAAAAAAAAAAAAAGCCACTTTTATCCCCAAGAGTAATGTCAAATGGCTACCTGCCCAGAGAGAATTTATAAAAGAACTTCAAAAATACTTTAAAAATCAAATGCAAGGGGCAACTAGGTGGCGCAGTGGATAGAGCACCAGCTCTGAAGTCAGGAGGACCTGAGTTCAAATCTGTCCTCAGACACTTAACATTCCCTAGCTGTGTGACCCTGGGCAAATCACTTAACCCCAATTGCCTCAGCAAAAAGCAAAAAAAAAAAAAAATCAAATGCAAGAGATTGAGGTAAAACTAAAAAAAAAAAACAAAATTAATTTAAAAACCATCCAAGAAAAACAAGAATTTATAGGTGAAAAAAAGTTAGCTAACTAGAAAAGGAGATAATCTTTAAAAAGAAAGTAATACTTTGAAAATTAAAATTGGTTAAGGAGAAGCCAGTGAAGCTCTAAGAAACCAAGAAATAACAAAACAAAATACAGAGAATGAAAAGATGGAATAGAACATGGAAAATCTTATAAGAAAAAAGCAATAGATTTGAAGATCAGATCAAGAAGAGAAAATATAAGAATAATTGAACTATCTAAAAGCTGTGACCAAATAAGACCCCTAACACAATAATACAATAAATAATCCAAAAAGAAATTGTCCTAAAGTGATATGACAAAAGGGGAAAGTAGAAATAGAAAAAAATCCACTAATCACCATCTCAAAGAGATCCTTTGTAGAAAACACATAGGAATATTATTGCCAAATTTCAAAAAAAACCCAGATCAAAGAGAAAATTTTGCAAGAAACAAAATAAAACAAACAAACAAACAAACAAAAAACAAATATGCTGGAGCTTCAGTTAGAATTGTACAGGACTTATCAGCAGGTTCTGGAATCATATATACTGGCAATCAAAACAACTAGGCCTGAAGTCAGAAATATCAGATCCAGCAAAATTATCCATAATATTGAATGAAAAATTGAACATCCAATGAACTTAGATTTTCAAGAATTGTCTCAACCAAACCCAAAATTAATAGATAAGAGCCAACATCAAAGATTAATTTCAAAAAACTTAACATGGACAAATTATTTATTTTTTTACATGGAAATGTATACTATATGTTTAAGATTAACATCAGTAATTGGGTAGCTCAAAAGAAAGATTGGGGCAGAGTTGGGTATGATTTGAATGTAAAAGAAAAAGTCTAGTTAAAGATAAAAATAGTATTTTTGCTATACAAATGAGGTGCAGAGGAAGAATAGATACAGAAGCATTAGTGGGGAAGGAGGGCTTATGATAACCTACTCACATTAGGAATGGGCATGGCCAGAATAGACAATACCACATATATACCATGCAGAGTAGATTCCTCTGAAATCTATTTTTAAAAAAATAAATAAATAAAGGGGGAAGGAATGAGGAAGGAATAGGATAAGGTGGGATATAGAATGTGTAGATTTATGATAGTGAGATAAAACATACAGACTAATGGGCAAGAGATAAAAAGAGAGGGAACAGGTAGCATAGGATAAAATGGGGAACAGAAAAGTGGGATAAGGTAGGTAGATTAATGGGAATGGAACAAAGAAAAAAAAAAAAGGGTGAGGAGAGAAGATAAGGGAGGGATCCACTGGTGGGGTATTAAGTAATAGCAAGGCAAGTTAAAGAGCAGAATTAAAGTAGAAGAGTTATCAGGGATAGGAAATAAGAGATATACAGAAACACTATAACCAGGATCAGGAGTAGAATTTATTACAAAAAAAAAGTAGTAATCATGGATCTCAGACAAAGTCAAACTTAAAGATTCAATCAAGAGAGAAATCTACATTATATGTCCACCATATTAATATCATTTTAGATGCATATTTACATATGGGTAAATGGATATGTATATATACATACATATATGCATGTGTCTGTCTGAGTATACATGGGTATATATGCATGTAGGTCTATATGTGTGTATATGTGTGTGCATTTTTATGTAGGGGTGGAGGGGTCTATGGATAGGGTGTGAATGTGTGAATATGTGTGTGTATATATATATATATATATATGTATGTATGTATGCATAAATATATCTGTGCTTAAATGTAACCTGCTTGGGGGACTTGGGGAGAGGGGATGAAAGAGAAAGAAAAGAATAAAATAAGAAGTATACAACAGAGACCAAAAGAATAATCTACAAGGAAACAAAGAAAAGATGGACACTCATGAATATAATTTCTTTTATTGCTATATATGCTTTCTTGAAATGTAAATTTATTATTATATATTTTGAATCCTCCCTGGTGTTCTGCTGAGCACATAATAATGTTTTGGTTTTTATTTTCCTTTTTTGTCTTTTTTTTTCTATTTTGTTTTTTCTCTTTTTTTGTATTTTATTCAATATTTTTTTAAATAATCTTTTCTCTCTCTCCGTCTCTCTCTCTCTCTCTCTCTCTCTCTCTCTCTCTCTCTCTCTCTCTCTCTCTCTCTTTTTCTCTCTCTTACACACACACACACACACACACACACATACACCAGGCTGCCATATTATAGTCACAAAGTCCCCTTACAAGCAGAGAGGCTGGAAAGAGTCAAATCACATATAGTTTTATTTAAGAATTGAGGGAAACTTGTGAGACACATGGAAAATCTGTCAATGAGCAGCATTATCACTAGGAACTGTATAGTCTTGGTTGCTTATAGTACCAAGGGTAGGAATCTAACACAGGTAAATGAAGAGTTATTTTTCCCCAGAGATATACTTTATCTGATATTCTTGGCAACTTTGAGTTTCCCTCAATCCCTAATATATGGCATACATACCCATATATACTCAGACCCACACATACATATATATATATGTACACATTAATTTACCCATATGTAAACATGCATCTAAAATTATATTAATATGGTAGATATATAATGTAGATTTCTCTCTTGATTGAATAACAAACTTTGGTCTCCAGATTTGGCAAATAGCTCTTGCCTCTGCTCCTTGTCACAAGCTCTCTTTGCAATCCTATTTATTGCCATTTTTACTAGATGATCTTCATTTGCTGTTATCCATGAAAATTATGTTCTGTTCTCTTCAAAGTTCTCTGTAGACTCCAACAAATGGGTACCAGAAGACTTTTCTGTTTGGGGACATGTCTTTCCCATTTCTCAACCTGAAATTTTCTTTATATTCCACCAGATGGCCTTCATTTCTTTTCTCAAAAAAAAAAAAAAGGTTTTGAGTTGTTTTGTTGTTTTGTTTACTTGTTTGTTTTGTTTTGTTTATCATGGCCTGTAAAGGAAGATTATCTCAGCATGTATACCTTATGAGAGTGACTAGAGAGCTCAGAATGCATCTCTAGATCAGCATAACCCAATTTCTGAAGATTTTTTTATATCATGATTCCCATAGCCTCAGGCCTCACACAATGTAGATTTCCCAGACTTGAAAAATTGTCTTCCCTTGAATCTCCCAAATAGGTCTTTCTTGTTGGCTCATCGGGATTTATCAGGGTATATCTTCTTGCCCAGAGAATTTTGGCAACGTGCCAACCACCTACCCAGCATCTAAAAGCTCAGGAAAGAGTATTATTTCATTTTCTCCCCAATTGTGTTTCTGTCTACTATCCAGTTACCCGTATAATGTAACTATATGCTATGTCTTTGATTTAGAATCAAACCTTGATTTGAAAACTTAGTAGTAGCTGTGTATTCATAATCAACTCATTTAGTCTTTCTGACATCATTTTCTCATTGGTAAAATAAGAATAATGAAAAGTATAGTACTTAGTTCAGAGAATTGAATAAACATAAAATAATATGATCAATGAAAAATACGTTGAAGGGGCAGCTAGGTGGCACAGTGGTTAGAGCACCAGCCCTGAAGTCAGGAGGACCTGAGTTCAAATCTGGTCTCAGACACTTCCTAGCTGTGTGATCCTAGGCAAGTCACTTAACCCCAATTGCCTCAACAAAAAGCAAAAAAAAAAAAAAAGAAAAAAGAAAAAAAGAAAAAGAAAAAAGAAAAATACGTTGAAAAGGCCAAGAAATATAATCTATGTAAAGCACTTTGAAATTTTTAGCGTTATATAAATTTCAAATATCACTATTATTGAAATTTTCCAGGCTGACTTCTCTAAACATCTAGGAGAGATAAGGAGGAGAAGCCACATACATCCCCAGGTATTTCCGTATAGCAAGAAAACAAATATATATATATATATGTATATATATATATACATATATATATCATTATATATAATATACATATATATATATCATTCTTATCACAAGACAATAGTAAAAATAAACAATTTCTTTTAAAAGTAAAGATCATTTTGCCAGACCAGGAACTTGAAATATACATCATAGGCTAAGTATCAAAGAAAGTGAAACAAGTATGGGGAAAACACGGAAAGCCCATTAGATAATGAGTCAGAGTCTTGATTTGAATTCCAGTTTTGAACTCACTTTTTTTGTAATTCTGGGTAAGTCACTGAACTTGTGTGGGTCTCAGTTTCCTTATTTTTTTTAATTAATTTATTTATTTTGCTTTTTGCTGAGGCAATTGAGGTTAAGTGAATTGTCCAGGGTCACACAGCTAGGGAATGCTGAGTGTCTCAGATCAAATTTGAACTCAGGTCCTCCTGACTTCAGGGCTGGTGCTCTATCCACTGTGCCACCTAGCTGCCCCTCAGTTTCCTTATTTTTAATAGAAGATTAGAATAAATGATCTGAAAGCTTTTCAGCTCTAAATCTGTGTAATCCAATGAAATTGTGAATAATCTCTTAATCATTAAGAGAATATTTTCTTATTTTCCAGTTTACAACTGATCTAAATAGTAATGAATAAACAAGGAAAAGGCAGCAAGTTTTAATAATTTTCAAATGCCTGTATTTGATCTGGATTTTAAAGCTTGATGAAAATCACATTAGCAACAAGATGGAAAACTATGTATTTTCTCTTATCTTTATGATCTTTAAATTTCTTCAAAACAGAACTTAAAGCAATTTCATCTTTCTTCATGGTCTAGGACACCAAAAATACAACATATGGTTTTAAAAACCACAGGAACTGACACTAATTGACCTTGAGCTCACTGTGCCACTCTCTTACTTCCCATACTCCCAGTATCATGGCAGCATGAATAGATCCAAAGACAAAACACATGTGTGTGTGTGTGTGTGTGTGTGTGTGTGTGTGTGTAACCATTCCTGTTTGTACCTGATCATCCCTCCTTTTTTCTAGTTCCATGGAGATTCAGTTCCAGAGTATGGAAGTTTGCTTTAGCCTTGGCCACAGTCCTTCAAGATTATAAGCTTGGAAAGAATGGCAACCAAAAAGCACTAGTGCTGCAAAGTGCATAACTGACAGTACCGAGAAAAACAGTTTTTGAACTGCTGGTGCCAGGCCAGAGAACTGAGGAAGAGAGGGAATGAAACAGAGCATCAGGACAGAACATCTTGTGAGTGAGGGAAGATGTGCAGCATTCTAAAAACAATCCAGCATCAATTTATGGCTAGTTCTGATCACTTAAAAGTCAATTTAAAACTAATCTGGTAAACAATGAACTGCAGTGTGGAAGGAGACTGAGACTCTGAGATTTAACCCAAATCATCATCAGGGAAAGGATGTCAAAAAGTTAATAAAAAGGAAAATAAGGTAGGGGGATGACTAGAAGTATTAGAGATGTGAGGAAGAAGAAAACTCAAAGACCTTGAATATAAACAGATAAATTAACAAGAAAAACAATGTCAGAAGGAAATGCAGCCTCCATTTCCAGCAAAGTTCAGGTATTTATGAATAAATATTGCCCAAGGGGAAAAAGGAAAATGACTTAACCCTTAAGAAAGAGGATCCTGTGATTTCAGAAAGGCCTGGAGAGACTTATATGAACTGATGCTAAATAAAGTGAGTAGAACGAAGAGAACATTATACACAGCAGCAACAACAAAATAATACGATGATCAATTCTGATGGACATGGTTCTTTTCAACAATGAGGTGATGCAGGCAATGGTCTCGTGCGGGAGAGAGCCATCTGCACCCAATGAGAGGACTGTGAGAACTGAGTGTGGATCACAACATAGCATTTTCATACTTTTTGTTGTTGGTGGGTCCCATTTTGATTTCTTTTTTATTTTTTCCCATTCTGATCTGATTTTTCTTGCAACATCATTGTGAAAATATATGTAGAGGAATTGTACATGTTTAACATATATGGAATTGCTTGCCATATTGGCGAGAAGGGGAGGGAAAGGGAGGGAAAAATTGGAACACAAGGTTTTGCAAGGGTTAATGTTGAAAACTATGCATATGTTTTGAAAATAAAAAGCTTTAAAAAAAATTTGTTTAAAGAAATGCAAAAAAAAAGGAGGATCATGTAAATCAACAATCCAGTAAAGAATACTTATAGAGTAAAGAATTACATCAGAAGATATATGAATTTGGGAGTTACAGGAGTTTGCTAACATGGGGAGGTCCTAAGACCTTGATGGAACTGCATATGCAGTTAATTAACCAGAATTCATATAGAAAAGTCCACTGGGGAGAGGGAGGATATGTAATGTCATAACTAACATAATAAAGGATACCAAGTCAAAGAAAGTATGTAGACACCACTTCAGGGAAATTCCTTTGGTGATTTGCAGTCCATTATCCTGTTGTGCATCCTATTGGTGCTAATTTCTTTTTGGCTGATTTCAGTGTTAAGTTTAAACCAGTTGGCATAGTTACAGAACATGTTGACCTTCTTGTCAGTGAGTGATTAAAGATTTCTCTAGACTTTGGCCTGGAGGCAGGTTTGTGTGGGGTGAGTTAAGGCAAGATCAGCCTCATCATTCCTCCCTCAAAGAGCTAGGACCCAAATTCCCTTGGAAGAGAAATAAAGGTGAAGCCCATGATTAAGGATTTCTGTTGGGTTCAGGCTAGAGGCAACAGTAAGAACTTGTTCACTATTCCTGAGTGTGTTCTTTTAAAGGACAGGTTACAAAGGAATTTTAAAAATTTGAGTTCCAAATTCTTTCTCTCCTTCCTTACAATCCCCCTTTCCTGAGACACCAAGAAATTTGATTTATATTATACATGTGCAGTTCTACAAAACAAATTTCCATATTAGTCACTTTCTGAAAGAAAACAAAAACAAATAAAAATAAAGTTTAAAAAAAAAGGTATGATACATTTAGATTCCATCATTTCTTTTTCTGGAGTTAGATAGCATTTTTCCATCATGAGTCCTTTGGAATTTTCTTGGATTATTGTATTTTTGAGAATAGCTAAGTTATTCACTGTTGACCATTTTACAATATTGCTATTACTATGTACAATGTTCCCAGGTTTTGATCACTTCACTCTGTATCAGTTCATGTAAGTCTTTCCAAGTTTTTCTGAAAGCATCCTATAATTATTTCTTATTGTACAATAGTATTTTATCATAATTATATACCCCAATTAATGGGTATTCCCTCAATTTCAATTCTTTGTCATCTTAAAAAGAGCTGCTATAAATACAAATAATGTACTTACCTCCTTTTAAAATCTCTTTGAGATACAGACCTAGTAGTAGTATTGTTGGGTCAAAAAATATGCATAGCATGAACTGATGCACAGTGAAGTGAGCAGAACCAGGAGATCATTATTCACGGCAACAACAACACTATATGAGGATCAGTTCTAATGGACATGACTCTCTTCAACAATGAAATGCTCCAAACCAGTTCCAATTGTTCGGTGAAGAGAGCCATATACACCCAGAGAGAGGGATGTGAAATGTGGACCACAACATAACATTTTCATGTTCTCTATTGAGGTTTGCTTGCATTGTATTTCCTTTATCGGATTATTCTTTCTTGTAGATACAATTTCTCCTGCACAAAAAATGATGCAATAACTATACATATATTCAATTTCTTAAGTATTCTAACATAATTATCATGTAGTGGATATCCTGCCATCTAGGGGAGGGGTGGGGAGTAGGGGGGAAAAATTTGTAACAGAAAGCTTTGTAAGGGTTAATGTTTAGGAGTTACCCATACATATGTTTTGCAAATAAAAAGTATTAATTAAAAAATATGCATAGTTTTAAAGCCCTTTGGGCATAGTTCCAAATTGCTCTCAAGAATGATCAAAAAAAAAAAAAAAAAAAAAGAATGATCCAATCAGGGGCAGCTAGAAGAGCACCAGCCTTGAAGTCAGGAGGACTTGAATTCAAATCTAGCCTCAGATACTTACCACTTCCTAGATATGTGACCCTGGGCAAATCATTTAAGCCCAATTGCCTCCAAAAAAAAATTTTTTTAAAGAAAGTTCACAATTATACCAACAGTGCATCAGTTTCCCAATTTTCCCACATCCCTTTCAATATTTATAATTTTTCTTTGCTGTCTTATTGCCCAATCTGATATGAGATGATAACTCAAAATTGTTTTAATTTATACTTTCTTAATCCATAGTGATTTAGAGCATGTTTTGATATGACCATCTAAAGTGTATGTAAAGTTATATAAAGCTAATGTAGCTTGTTTTTTTTTTCCTGGAAAATGGTTGTTCATATTATTTGACAATTTATCAATTGAAAATGACTTATATTCTTATAAATTTGACTCAAATCTCTTTATCAGAAAAATGACACCTTTAATCAGAGATATTTTCTGTAAAATTTCCTCCCATTTCTCTGCTTTCCTTCTAATTTTGGCTACAGTGATTTTGTTTGTGCTAAAAAAAATTAATTCAATATAATCAAAATCATCCATCTTACATTCCTTCCACAATAAGTTTAGTGCTTGACTCATAGTTTTTCTTTCAACGCTGGTTTCCTTCATACCAGGAGACTTCAAAATACATATTGATAATCCCTCAAATGCCCCAATTTCTCAGTTTCTTAATGTATGTTTCCCATAAACTATTTTGTTCCACTTGAACTTATACACACAAAGAGGAATTCATAATTATAATCTTACTATCATATTGTTGTGCCACATGTATCAGTTTCCCTCAATTGCTCTGTCCGAGGCACAGTTCCCAATATCAGTTTCCCTAAATTGCCCGGTTTCCCTTAATGCTACAGTTCCCATTTACAAAACTTCCCTTAATTGCTCTGTCCCAAAATAGCAATCCCTACTTCCTGACTTTCAGAAATAATTAGACTCACATTCCAATGGAATCATAAAACCTCCAGATGGTCAGCCTTGACCTACCTCTTATTTAAACGACCCAGACTTACTGTCCCAGCTTCTCCAGCAGCTTTCACTTCCTACCTGAATTTATAACTTTAGTACTCTTCTTCCCCTCACTCCCTACCTGTCAGAATTGAATTAATAGTTTCTTTTGAACCACTGATATCTCTCAGCTGCTCTTTCTCCCCGAGCTATAGGAACTTATATTAATCCATGACTTTCCTCAATGGATCACTGAATACTTTGTGACATTAGTCCTATTCAGTCGGCTAGTCTTATATCTGGATCAATAAAGTATTATCTAATCTCTAATGTGTGATACTATCTCAGTTTCTGAGCATTACAATATGTGTTCTGTTTTCACCTTTGTGAACTCTCAAATTCTTTTATCTGATAATAATTTACTGTCATTTTATATCTTCCCTTGCCTTGTGACCCCTCATTCCATTCACTATTATCACCTTGACTTCCAGTCCTACCACCTCTCAGTTCTTTCCCAGGCCATCACTCCTCTACTGGCTATAATTCCCTGCCTTTCTATCTTGAACCAAGTCTACTCTATACTGTGTTCTTTTCTTAATTCATTGCTCCTTTATTCTGTTGTTAAGGTTCTCCTGACAAGCATTCAATTACCCTTGAATTACTGCTGATATCCTCTGCCTTTTCTTTTATTCAAATGCTCCTAAATAATGCTTGAGAAAATGATTAAACTATGCTGATAAGTCTATTGTCTATAATTCTATAACCTGGGTCCCTATCCCATTAAGGCAATTATTTTAAGCCTCCCTAATTGATTCCAAGGCAACTTTTCCAAACCTTTTTATCTCTTCTCAAACCTCTCAAGGCTTCCCTCCCCACACCCTCTCAGTAGAGAACCTTACATCATAATTCACTGAAATTTGAGGACATTTGGCAAGAGTTCCCCCTTTGTCCTCTTCCTCATCTCATACCGCTCACATTTCTTCCCCTACTATCTCCAACTTCAACCTTTTCTCACTTAAAGTGGCAGCCAAGACAAATCTCTCTACAAGCATATTCTACCTGATCTCTAAATATCCCCCCATCATCCCACAATCTTATTAATCTTCAGTCTCTCCTCTCTACTGATTGCTTTCCTGCTGCCTACAAACAAGCCCAAGTCTCTCCCACTTTCAAAAAGACCTTAATTGATCCATCCATTCCTGTTAATTATCATACTATATCTCTCCTCCCTTTTGTAGCTTAATACCTTGAGAATGTCATCTACAGTTAGTGACTTCTCACTTTGTTCTTAACTACCTGTGATATGATTTCATCGGACACTATGTGAGATAGGGTAAAGATGGAGATAGTATAGGAATAAATTGGTTCCTCTCAATACTAGTGCTTTCTTTTCTGAGATAATCTTCAAACTATCCTCTTTGTGCATTGCCATTTGAATGTAATAGTTCTCTTTAGAGTAAAGATGGAGATAGTATAGGAATAAATTGGTTCCTCTTAATACTAGTGCTTTCTTTTCTGAGATGATCTTCAAACTATCCTCTTTGTGCATTGCTGTTTGAATGTAATAGTTCTCTTTAGACTGTATGCTTCTTGAGGGCAAGAACTGCTTTTGCCTTTATTCCCAGCACTTAGGACAGTGACTGTCACATAATAAGCACTTAATAAATGATTATTGACTTGACATGTTCTTTATTCTAAAAATCGTGGTATCTGGAGCTGAGAAAGCCTTTCCAAATAAATGAAAAATCTAAATATATAACACTTTTTTTTGCTATGGCAAAGAACTGGAAATTGCAGGGATGTCCATCAATGGGGAAATGGTTGAACAAGTTATGGTATATAGTTGTGAGGGAATACTACTGTACTATAAAAAACAATAAGCTCAAGGATCTTAGAAAAACATGGAAAGACTTGCAAGAAATAATAAAGAGTGGAGTGAGTAGAATGAAGAAAACATTGTATACAGTAACAGGAATATTGTTTTAAGAATGACTTTGAGTGGAGCCATGGTGGCGGAGATCAGACAGGATTCTCTGTAACCTCCTCTAACCTCCCCTCAAACCAACAAAATATGAAGCCTCTAGACTGATTCTGAAGCAAAAAAATCCACAATATCCTGAGAACAACACGATTCTAGAAGAAGATACTCCGGAAGAACCTCAAAACAGGTCTGTTTTAATGGGGCAGGGGGTGGCCTACTGAACCCAGACTGCAGCACAGGGAGACTGGGGCAGGGAGCTGGAGCAGGGAGCTGGAACAGGAGTCAGAACAGGAGTGGGAGCGTTGTGCTTTTCACACACCTGGGAGTCTTCTGCGAGCCTCTTGGAACAATTTGTCCTGATTGTGGGCAGGTGGTTTGGAGGGTCTGCCTTTTGAGGGGGATAGATTGTGAACCACTGAACCCCTGATGAGCATCGTAACTAGCTGCCATTACACAGCACCTTAAAGCAATCAATGAAACAACAGGACTGATAAGCACCAGAAATAATTCAATCAGCTGAGCTGCCCAGCCCCTGACATAATTCAATCAGCAGAACTGCCCAGTTCCTGAAATAACTCAATCAGCAGAACTGCCCCAGGGCAAATTAAAGCAGCTGTCCCACCTTTGCCCTAAACAGACCTCACACCTTTAAAAAAAAATGAATAAAAAACCAAAAAGAGCTCTCACCATAGACAACTTTTATGGAGAGAGGGAAGAACAGACCTCAAATCCTGAGGTCCCTAAAAGTAAAGCAACTCCAGAAGAAGCCCCAAAGAGAGACATAAACTGGTCTCCATGTCACAAGGCTTTCTTTGAAGATTACATAAAAAATCTTAAAAGAGAGTTAGAAGAAACATGGGGAAACGAAATGAGATCACTGCAAAATAAAATAGAAAAAATGGAAAAAGAATGCAATGAACAAAAAAATGTAATTGGTCAATTGCAAAAGGAACTAAAAACAGTAACTAAAGAAAATAAGACATTAAAAATTAGAATCGAACAATTGGAAATGAATGACTCATCAAGACTTCAAGAATCAGTTGAACAAAAACAAAAAAATGAAAAGATAGAGAAAAACATGAAATATCTCCTAGGAAAAACAACTGACCTGGAAAATAGATCTAGGAGAGACAATCTAAGGATTATAGGGCTTCCTGAAAGCCATGATGAAAAAAAGAACCTGGACACTATATTCCAGGAAATCATAAAAGAAAACTGCCCAGATATTTTACACCCAGAAGAATGACTTTGAGTGAATGTCATTTTGACTATTTATAAATGCCCAAATTAACTATAAAGGACATATGTTGTGTGCACCCAGAGAAAGAACTGATAAATAGAAGTGTGAATAGAATAATTTCGCATACAAACACCCACACCCACACTCACACTCATACACACACACTGGTATGTGTAATGGCTAATGGTAGCCATCTTTAAGGATGGGGCAAGAAAAATGAAAAAAACAAAAAAATAGAAATTTTCATGATAATTTCATTATATATTTAAAAGGAATAGTAAGTTATACATGATAAATTTGCAGTTTTATGTGTAATCATCTTTTTTATTAGGGCCACAAGTGTTTCTTATTTGCTTCTTCATTTATATACCCTAATATATATGTATCCCTCCTGCCATATATGTGCACATATGTTCCATATATATATATATATATATATATATATATAATATATATATATATATATGCCTTTGCAGTTGTATTCCTTGAACATGCAGACCTTTCCCGTAATGCAGTGTATATTTGTGAGAGAATTTATGTCAAGTTTATAGAGGAAACTTTTCACTGCTATTTTTCTTGTTATGGCATTACATTAATGTCTGAAACAAATGTGATCTCTGGCTGCTTATTTAAGTCAAAGATATTGGTGGGAGACTATGAACTATGGATTAGGAGATATAGACCCACATAATACCTTAATTATAATGTGGTCATCTCCTGGGGCATTCACTCCATAAATTGAGAGGTGGCCCCAGATGCATTTTGTTTTCTTATTCATTTACTTTCTTTTTTTTTATCTGATTTTCTTGTGCAGCGAGAGAATTGTATAAATATATTTATACATATTGGATTTAACATATATTTTAACATGTTTAATATATATTGAATTGTTTGCCACCTAGGGGAGGGGGTAGGAGAAAGAAAATCTGAAACACAAGGCTATGCAAGGGTCAATGTTGTCAAATTATCCATGCATATGTTTTGAAAATAAAAAGCTTTATTTTAAAAAAAAGGAAATTATAGTCTTTTTTTCACCTGAAATAAATGTTCATAGACTTGCCAGGCCCATCATTTCTTTTTATTTTCCCGTAAGTATGTTCTTGGCAAGAGCTGAAGATTAGAAAATATCTATAAAGTGAAACTTTTTTAACTGTATTTCTATAACATTTTAAACATATTATAAGAAATTTAGCATTATTTCTATTATTGCCTTCTTTTGTTCTATGTTTTTTTTGGGGGGGGGAGGAATGATATAATTAAGCTTCTGAAAGAAAAACACAAGTCCTGAACTTTCTTTCAATATGTGCTAGGTAAGGGAGGGAGGTCTAATAAATCCCATCTATTCTGAGCATTTTCTCATCATTTCAGTAATTGGATAATGGAAGCAATTTTTATAATATATGTGATCTACAGCCAGATGCCAAAAGCAATTGTTCACCTTCATTTCCCTCTTATTATTTACTACCCTAAGTGAAACACCCAAATGAAGATTCAGAACAATTTTGTCTTTAATTTGAAACTGGCCTGCAATCAAGACTTTCTTATAAGTCATGTGATTTAGAAGGGGGTAAAAAGAACAAGTTGAGAATAATGTCTTTCCACAAACTCAACACAGTGAACTAGAAGTTGTTTTGAACAGCCACAATGCACTGTGGTGCAAGAGTTTCCTGATGCAGAGCATGTTTATTTCACTCACTCCTTTCTTCCTGTATATATATTTAGAATCTCAAAATCCCAGCTTTATATGAGACCTCAGAAATCATACAGTCCCATCCATACATGGCCAACAATCTCTACATTATATCCCAGCAATGAGATGACACAATGTTTAGAAATTTGGACCTGAGGTCATTGCTTTCTAATTGTACGATCCAAGAAAAGTTATTTAACTTCAGTGTCTCATTTTCCTCATGTGTAAAATGTGTGAGTTTGAAAGAGAGAAAGAAACAGAGACAGAGAAGAGAGACAAAGACAGAGAGAGATGGAGACAGAGAGACAGAGAGAGAGAGAGAGAGAGAGAGAGAGAGAGAGAGAGAGAGAGAGA
>JAJPUD010000600.1:269568-330184 GCA_023553655.1 Myrmecobius fasciatus | reverse complement strand
CACACACACACACACACACACACACACACACACACACACACACACACCCATACACTAGATACAGAGTGGAACTTTTCCCCCAAGAGAACTTTTTGGTTTTTCCTGATTCTACACTTTATCAATGACTGACTGCCTAGGAAATAGAGCCCCTTGGCGCCAGTGATTACTGCCAGGAAAGAGAGAACAACAGAGAATGAGAAAGATAAACAGAGAGATACAAAACAGCAACACAGAGAAACAAAAAGACAGGGAGGAAGAGAAAGGAAGAGGGAAGAGAGGGGAGAGAATGGGGGGGGGAAGGAGAGATAGAGAGAGAGATAGAAAGAGACAGAGAAAGAGAGACACAGAGAGAGACACAGAGAGAGAGAGCCATCAATGTGGTGTAGGAGAGGGAAGAGGAAATTGAATCATTTAAACTCCTGCTATTTTGAAACTTTTCAGTCTGTGTGCTTCTGTTTTAGAGAAAACAGTTAAATACTTGACTGAGATCCCTAGACCAACCCTACCCCCCAAAAAAATTTCACTTTCTTTCTTCTTGGTTGTTGGACCATCTTCCATCTCAGGAGAACTTTGAAGGAAAAAGACTTTCCACACCTTTTTTTTCCTGGCAGAAAGATAACCTAAAGAAATGGGTAAGTGTAAATAATTACAGGGGGAAATCTTTTGATATTGTCGGTTTCTTGGGTTGGGCAAAAGGGGTAGTCAAAATGCCATCTTATACATGCAGACTGTTTCAATGAAAAAACATGAAAAATTAAGCGATACAGGAAGAACATTGGAATTCTTATTGGAAAAATCTAAGTAGCACCAATGAAGCAGTTTAGTTCTAGAGAAAGAAAATATTTCCAACAACAAAAGCATCATTATCTGGAATCTGATACTGATTTTCCACTTCTTGGCTATGTGACTTTAGACAAGATGTTTCCCTTTCCTATGCCTTATTTTCCAAATGTGTAAACTCTGTAACTCTAACATCTATTTTATCTCCAAATCCATAGTTATGATGAGGAAAAATAGTACAGTAGAGTAATCACTGAACTTGGAGTCAGAGGACTTGGATTCAAATCCAGCTTTTGTTACTTATTATATATGTATATATAAGGAACTTGGATTTATTTTTTCATTCAGTCCTGTCTGACTCTTTGTGACACCATGAATTACATTGTCCTTGAGATTTTCTTAGTAAGGATATTGGAATGATTTGCCTTTCCTTCTCCAAAGGATTAAGGCCAACAGAGGTAAGTGTCTTGCTCCTGGCCACTCAGCTAGTGAGGCTATATTTGAACTCAGCTGTTCCTGATTCCAGGTATAGCACTCTATCCACTGAACCACCTAGCTGCATCCAATGTGTGATTCTGTGACTATTTATATTAACTCCTCTTACTACTGATAACAACATTGCTAAATATATTAGTATGTTGGATTATGCCTTTTTTATTTAGAAATCCATTGGAAAGGGGCAGCTAGGTGGCGCAGTAGATAGAGCACCAGCCCTGAAGTCAGGAGGACCTGAGTTCAAATCTGGTCTCAGACACTTAACATTCCCTAGCTGTGTAACCTTGAGCAAGTCACTTAATCTCAACTGCCTCAGCAAAAAAAAAAATAAAAAATAAATAAGAAATCCATTGGAAGAACTTGGCTATTCCTTAAGAAGACTGGGAATATCATGGATTGATTATTATTATTTGTATTGTGTTGTATTATTTGTATTGTATAGTATTTTATTGTATTATTATATTGTGTTGTATTTATTGGATAACTGTATTAAATGGAAGAAAGCTCAGACTTCTGCACAGCAGTATAGTATTTCAAAATGCAGCTTCACCCACTGTCTAGAAAGACCTGGCAGAACTTTGCATAATGTCTTGGCAGTCTCTAAAAAGGCTGGAAACTTTCACTTGAGCTCCTGAAAGAAGCCCTCCAATATTGTTCTAAGACATGTTTATTCTCTATGAGATAGTGTTTTAGAGTCAGCAGCTGACTTCAGGATTACAATAAGTGGCGGAGATCTGATGACCCTAGCCCTGGAGGTGTATTAATACTTGATAGTATCAGGAACTGAGATCTTACTGGTGAAATAATCTAGGTGAGTCACTATATAGTGCCAATACACTAAGGGGCTAACTATGTCAAATCCAGCTGTTAGCTGACCACAAATGGTGCAAAATTTCCTTAAAATTCTATTCCAATTTTTATGATGCTGAGGTCTCTGGAACCCAAGCTGTGGAGTTTGCAAGACAGCAAGTGACCTGACAGTTTGTTGTCTAAGTTTTGAACATAAGAAAAGGAAATTAAAGAAACAAAGAAAAGAAAAGAGGGAAGGAAGGAAAAAAGGAAAGAAAGAAAAGAAAAAGAGAAAGCCTTTATTTGGAATAAAAACTGAAAGTATAAACCAGAGACCAGGTCAAGACCCAGAGTTTCTCAGAAGGAACAAATTCTAAAAAGCGGCAATAAAGGAGGAAGTCATAAGCAAAACAGAGATTTCAAGCCGGGGAGTCTTAAAGAAAATGGCATGCTCAAGCAATGATGGAAATCACCAAAATTATAATTGTTTACATTCAATCTTTCCCTTGGATGGAGATGAATGTTCCCAGCCGCAATGAGGTTTGTGGGTTTGCAGTAGGAAGCCAGTACAGGACATTTGACTAGGACTGTGGCAGGGATTCTAAAGAAGTAGAAGCAAGACTAAGCAGGAGGCAGAAGGAAAACTGATTTCATAATTTTGTATAGATTGGCTGTGTTCTGCCTATCTGGGATTATCAAAGGATTAG
Organism: Myrmecobius fasciatus; assembly: GCA_023553655.1. NCBI lineage: Eukaryota > Metazoa > Chordata > Mammalia > Dasyuromorphia > Myrmecobiidae > Myrmecobius > Myrmecobius fasciatus. The sequence goes on along the minus strand of JAJPUD010000600.1, from coordinate 327,413 downwards.
GTCTCAAAATATTGAATGGGGGCTTCAACTCCTTAAAGATTAATGTATTTAACAATGATTATCTTGGTCCTCCAAAAATATGCTACATTTTATCCTTTCCCAGGGTTCTGCAACATGCTTAAAGGAGTTTGGGGGTGTCCATACTCTCTGTCATTAGTTCCAGTCCCAACCAATAATGTTCTCCAAATTGAAGGGATCTATGTACTTAGTTTCATTTAACCACTTAACACATTAGCTTTTTCAAAGAATATTTATTTCAAAGGCATAGCAAGAAGAAACATACTGCCCAACTCCTGGAAGGATGGGAGGAATGCATAATTGCCTCCCTGTAACACTTCAGTTTTTGGAAAGGGATCCAAAGCTTAGGTCATTTCCCATATAGCACATTCCCACCAAATTGTAAGTTCAAAGCCTTTTTGGACTCAGTCCTAGGTATCTTGGCTTCTTAGGGCTAATTTACTGACCTACAGCAACATGTCCCTTAGAATCCAGCCTCCAAGGTCATCACCTCTTGATCCTAGGTCCAGGGATTCCACTGCCTATGCCTAAAACTGAAAATCAGAAACAAAATAGAAGGGAAAAAAACTTCCAAACCTGTTTCTCGTGGCCTAAAAAGGAGAGAATAGGCAATCCATCCTTTTGCAGCCAGGTTAGTGCAGGCAACCTGTGATGCAGATGAATTAGGCTCTTTAGGCTTTCTAGATGCCAAAGAACAAAGAGAGCTATTGTCCCAAAATTATCATTTTTAAAATGCAATCTGATCTAGCTATGCAGTCAATAGAAGGAGGCTACTCCAACCCAGAGGGTAGGAGGATACAGAATGTATTCCAGAAGCTGGAATGTTACTGGCTCCATGTCAGGTGATCTGGGGATCCTCCAAAAACCTGTTACACTAATGTTAAATATAAAATTCCTAATTTTGTGAGGGACACCACTCTAAAAACAGCTACAGCTTCTGCACTAATTTTTGTTTCAAAGAATAAAGAAATAAGGACAGAATACTGGCCCCTTAGGAGGACTTGAATTCAAATGTGACCATAGACAAACACTTACTAGCTGTGTGATCTTGGGCAAGTCACTTAACCCTGATTACATCCCTCTCTCCCCTCCCCCAAGAGTGTTATTAAAAAGAATAAAGAAATGGAAAGTTTCTACTATGACAATTGAATACTTTACATGTAGATCAGGGGCAATAGTTCCCTAGTCTGACTGGTATCTCTCTTTAACAATTTTTTCAGAAAAGGAGGCTATCTCTTCATTCATTCATTTGGTAATCAATAGGAGATGTAATATGAACTTTATCCACCAGGTGACACTATTCTCAGTCCACCAATAATGATATTTTCATAGATTATCCAGTAGACATTTGAGTGCTTTCTCACAGGATCTCTACTGTGATCTATAATCCAATCTATAAACACTTAGATTACTCCTACTATTACTATGGACAAGACTGAGCTACTTTAATTACTCTCAATATTGATTGTTTTTGAAACTTCATCTAAGAGGTATGAAATGGAATAAAACTCAAATATAGAATTATGGTAAAATCTCAATGGCTTTTCACCCGCTCTACATTTAGGAAATCTACTATCAATTACTTATATGATTTAGATGTCTGAGTTTTCAGTGGCCACATATGGAAACATATAGGAAATGTGAAGCAATTGCTCCTCTCTCCTTTGCCTCTCAATCACATCACCTCCATTTCACCACTACTACCACTCTTACCCTAAACCTATAGATCATCTCTGAAAATAGGAAACAGGAGACGGGATGTTAAGATCTGTCTCTCTCTTATGACATATCTGATGGCCACTGAAACATCTTTAAATTTCTAAATCCATTACTCAGTTGTTTCCTGGATCTAAGGGGAAGGTATTTAAATATTAAATGGCATTTAAAGGTTCTAGTCCAGAAAATGATTCTGAGTTCAAGGTCCTACATTAATCCTATAAATTTACACATCCCTTCAGGATAGAGTTACTGAGTGAATGACTATTCAAGCTCTTGCTTACAGAGAGCAGATGACCTCCTATTCCTACTTCTACCTTTCTGTGCAAGGCAATACCAATTCTTAGTGAAAGAATTATGTGAATTTGTGGAATTAGTCAGTCAGAAACAAGCACTTAAGCCCAAGCCCATTGGAAAACTCCCTCCTGTTATGATTCATTGGTCCATAGATGCATGATTTTTACATAATAAAATAAAATTTCCATTTGTTATTGTTGTTCAGTCTTTCAGTGGCATCCAACTCTGTAACTTCATGGACCATAGCATTCCAATGCTGCCCATGGGATTTTCTTGGAAAAGATATTGGAGTGGTTTGCCATTTCTTAACAAAATTCAGTGACTCTTCATAGAAGAAGTTAAATATGCTTAGATATTACATACAGTTGTCTTTACCCTGCACAGGACTGATAATTAAATATGCAATATCTATGAGTTTAAAACATGTTGTTCTTTTCATAATTTCACAAGTTTCTAACTCCAAACCCAATTTCTGGTCATAGTATATTGATTTTGAGGGTTTCCTTCCTTCTTTTGTTTATTTTATTTTTTTTAGTGGAGGTGGGAGTGGTAAGCAGGAAATAGAAAATAATTTATAATGATTTTTAAAATTTTAAACAAATTCCTAGAATACAAAAACAAAAGAAATCAATAAAGATAAAATTTTAATAAAAAAAATTCTAGAAGTATCCAGTCAAAGGTTCAAGATGAACTAGGAGTTCTAAGAAATAAGTCATTTAAGCCCTCCTTTGAGTATGTAAAAGAATATGAACAATACAGTTTTCACAGAATTGACTTGTGCTTCCAACAATCCTAATCCTCAGATGCCCAATGCAAGAACTGGATCTGGAATTCATAGAACAGGAAATGAACTTGAGACCTCCATGAATTCAATAGAAGACAAAAGCTTTCTATTAGAAACAGATGGTTTGGTTTGTTTTTTCTTTGTAGGGAATGGGAGCAGGGGATTCATATCTCTGATTTCACTGGTATCCCAGTGAGCTGCCAGAAAGGAGAATGACTCTACTAGTTCATACCTAGCCCTGCTCTGCAATTTATTGACTGAGATTAGAGAGCTACCTAGGAGGTACTGAGGGGTTAAGTAACTCAGGGATCAAATAACCAATTTGAGTCCAAGGTGGGACTAGAAGCCAAGTTTTACTGTCTCCCAAGCTGGCCCTCTATCTGCCAAACTAAAGTGCCTTACTGAGCAATTAACCATCAATAACAATGTTTCACATGGATAAATGTGGTAGGACTATAATGTTTCCAAAGTATGTAGATATATAAGTTCTTGTGGGCAGGGATAGTTTTGCTATTTCTTTGTCTTCTCAGCACCTTGCATACAGTCTAGTACATAGTACAGACAGAGATTGGTGTATATGAACTGAGAAGTGAAGAGAGGTCCTCCACCAATGCAAGTCAGCACCTTTTCTGTTCATCAATCAATTTTTGATTAATTGATTAAATGTTGAACAAATATTCTCACTTTACAGATGAGGATACAGAAATTTAAATATCAAATTATTTCTCCGTAATTATATAATTACTAATTACATAATTAGTAAATATGGATCTAGCGTATTAATTACTCTGTTCTTCCATATATACTATGCTAACTCTCTGGGTTAAGGAAAAGGAATACATAAATACATATACCATACATATGTGTGTATATGTGTATAATACATAAACATATATACTTATATACATGCACATATACATAATTATATACATTTATGTCTACTTATATGTACACATATATGCATTATATAATACATAAATATGTTGTATATATAAATGTTATAATTTTAGCATGTTGTATATTGTGTTGTATTATACATGCATGTATATATATGTATTTATTGTGTGTATAATATCGTAACCTGATTCTCTTTGCATAGTTGTTAGCATGTTGTTTTCCCCATTAAATTTTGAGATCCTTGAGGGACAGTTTTTGTTGGGTTTTTTTTTTTGCCTTTTTTTTGTATTCCAAATGCTTAGGATAGTGCTTGGAACATAGGAAGCAATAAATAATTACTTATTGACTTAATTTGAATACAGCGCTTTTTTACTCAACTTATAAGGTAATTTCTACTCAAAATAAAAGCTTCATCATCACAAAAACTGATTTAACCCATTTGTTTTCAGAATGAATCATATGGAGCAGGTAGACCTGATTCCATCAATCTTTTGATTATTCTTCAGCATGAGTAGACATTTTCATGAAGCAGCTGGGTGGTGAAATGGATAAAATGCTAGACTTGGAATCAAGAGAACCAAAGTTCAAATTTGGTCTCAGATACTTATTTGCTGTATGGCCTTGGACAGGTCATTTAATCCATCTGCCTCCATTTTCTCATCCTACCCCCAACCCCCAAGGATATTGTGAGAATTTGTAAAATGCTTTGCAAATCTTAAAGTACTCTATAATGTTAACTAGTAAGTTGTGATCAAGATATTCATCTCATATCTGAGCTTACTTAGGCTGGTCTTCCAAGAACAATTAGTTCTCCAGTTTGGAAGAACCTGTTACCAGAATAGCCATTCAGAACCAGTCACCTTTATACCGTGATGAAGCACCAAAGTAGATTTTTGTTCAACCACAGTCACATATATATATATATATATATGTATATATGTCTATATATTTATATCTATATATATATATACACACACACACACACATACACCACATACACACACATACTTATATACATATATGTATATGTATAATGTATTTATGTGTATACATGCATATATCCCTACACAATTTCGTTTTATTTTATTTTTGTCTTATAGTACCATTTTTGCAAATGTGCTATACTACAGTCTGAGCACGGGACAAAGAGAGCAATTTGTAATAAAGGTAACAAGTTAACAGAAGATTCTAATTCCTAGTGTGTCTTATACTTACTTGCCACAAATGTATAGACTGCAGCAGAGGGGAAGCAAAAGTTTCTGCTAATACAAAAGAAAGGGTGTGAACCCTAATGAGAAAATGGAAGAGACAGAGATGTGTTGTATTTCTATTCTCTGTTAGTAGTCTATAAATAATGTATTCACCTTTTTCTCCCTTCTCAGTTTGGAAAACAATGCTAGGGTTAGGAGGAAACACTAGAGGGCAGGATGACTTCATCTGGGAAGTAGGAACATGAAGGTTTTAATTAAGGAAATAGAGAGTAACATTTTCTGTTGCCACCTGAAACACTAAAAGATGCGTTTGTTATGAAAAGACAAGACTTAGCATCAGTTCAGAAATTAGCAACATGATCCAAAACATTTCAGTTTACTTTAGCAGAGTACAGTTCTGTCATCCATATATTTGTCTAAAGATTTTAAATTTCTTTATTTTCATTACATAACTTTTTTGTAAATTAATCTAATTCAAGAAATAGCAAATAATTAGCTACTACCAGGTATTAAAATGCTTTTAAAATCTATATTAATAAAACATCATTGGCATTTTATAACATATAGCATTATGCAAATATATTGTATACATATTTTATATTTAAATGATAGACCATTACATATTATATAATATTAATATTATCACGTAGTACATTTAAATATTATATATTATTGCATAATATGTTATAGTGTATTAAAATATCTAATTATAATATACACATATTCTATTACAATTTTTTTTGCTAATTGTAATACTATAGGTCCTGTTTTGTCAGTACATTTTTCTTTTTTTTCCTTCAAACTTTTTATCATTTTATTTATTTATTTTGCACGAATTTGTTATCTCTCCCTTTCACTTCCTCTCCCCAATTGGGAAATGGGGGGAAATTTAAAGAAAATCTTCATGAAGAATATCATAATTCAGCAAAACAAATTTCCATAATGTCCATGGCCAAAAACAAGTCCAAAATTCTGCATATTAAGTTCATTACCTCCTTAGCAGGAGGCATGTAGTGTGCGCTTCATCTTCAGTACTTTGTTATCATTTACCAGTGACCAAAAGTTGAAACAGAAGTTTCTTGAAGATACTGACATTTCTCATTTGTAGAATGGAGATAATAATATATCAAATACTTGAAAAGATTGTCATGAAGAAAGTTCTTCACCAACCATAAAGAACTGTTATCTTGTAAAATATTTATAGTAACTCTCTTTGTAGCAGCATGAACTAGAAATTGTGGGTTTGCCTGTCAATTGGGGAATGGCTGAACAAGTTGTGGTATATGATTTTGGTGGAATATTACTGTGGTATAAGAAATGATGAGCTTGATGATCTTAGAAAAAGAAGGATGCACTTGCATAATGAAATGAGCAGAACAAAGAGAACATTGCACATAATATCAACAATACTGTTTTAAGAACAACTTTGAGTGAATTTTAACTATTATAATATCCAAGTTAGCTACAAAGGACACATCCAGTGAAAGAAATGACAAATAGAAATGTGTATAGAATGATTTTACATATATGTCTGTATATGTATATATACAGACATATATGTGTATGTATATATACACATACATATAAACATACATAAATTGTGTCTCTAGGATATGAGAGGGAAGGAAACGAAGGGAAAAAAGGAATTTGCATGATAATATTATTATATATTTTAAACGAATAGCAAGTTGTACATAATAGATCTGCAGTTTCATATGCAATCATTTTATTATTATTATTATTATTATGCTATATTATGAGGGGGAGAATCACATAAGTAGAAAGTATCAAAAGCAGGATTTGAAATCAAACTCTCTTACTCTTTCTATTATACCAGGATGCATCTATAATATAGACTGATATATATGATATAGATTGAAAACAGAGAGCATGGTATAAACATTCAATACAGCCCAGGTCCCCCTCAACTTTAACACTCCTTCTTGACTAAGGTTCAAAGTAGAATACTTGGAGCTATTAATTAAACAGGGAATTTGGACCACTTCCTGAGGCAGCAAAATCCTCTTTCATGGAAAGAGCATCTGACTAACCATTAGAGTATTTTAGAAAGGATTTTGGATTGGAGTGGAAGATTGGTCTAGATGTACTTTGAGGTGCCTTAAAAGCATCTAAATGGAGGGAGAATGACCAGTGCAGTTATGGAATGGGATATATACAGGGGCATGCTAGTTAACAACTCATTCTTCAGAAGAAAAAATGTACACATGACACATTTTTAAGTTTATTGTGTCAGTCTCCATCACTATAACCAAAAAATAAATCAAACCCTGGTACAATGGATAAAGTATTGAGCTTAGGGTCCAAAAGACCTTAAATTCAAATCCAGTATCAGTCACTCACACTTACACTGTAAATGACTATCTGGGCAAATCATTTAACCTCTGCCTCAGTTTCACAGACTGTAAAATGGGGATCATAATAATACCTGCTTCCCAGGGTTGTTATAAAGATCAAATGAGATATTTGTAAAATGCTTAGCATAGTGCTTGGCATATAGTAGGAGCTTAATAAATGCTTATTTCCTTTCTTCCTTCTTTTTGACTTTCTCTATGGTCTTATGATTACCTATATGGCATCTTTCCAGGTGCCTTGGGAATCAGGGTGTCATCTCTATTTTCAAAAATTCTCCAGAAATAGGAAACTAAGGTAGGATATTAGAGCCAGATGAAAATCACAAAGAGTATCATGGGAGTTACAGTTTTTCTTATTTTATTTCAGAACCCTTTTTTTTTAACTTATTTTAGCAAAACTCTTCTGGTGTGGGTATCAGATCAAGCACTCAGGCTCCTTTGTGGTCAGTTTCTGTGAAAACAGGCTTCCTCCTTTCCTTTGATTGTAAATACCTTGATTTGAGAAGGCATTCCCCTAAACTTCAGTCCAACCCCCCCCCCATAACATCCAAACCACTCTCAACTAAAGCCAATGGCAGATTCCACATCAAGGCCCTTTTTGATCTTTCTACTAAATTTCTAATCCTATCTCTAGACTTCAGCTCCTCTTCAAAATTGAGATGAGACCTCCAAACCCAATTAACATATCTTTGGCAAAAGTACAAAAGTCAGGAGCTCAAGTTATTGCCCTTTAGCTTAATATGTGGTCTTGGATAAATTACTTAATGTCTCTGAGCTTTCTTTTTATTTCTCTGAAAACTAAGGAAGGAAAAAGGTGAATTTTGATTCTATCTCACTTTCTCTTAGATGATCAATTCTATTCACTTCCTTAGGGTGTGAGCTCTCCCCAAAGGTTTATTCATCTTATCAGACTTTACTCTTACCAGATCCAGGCTATCTCAAAATTCATCTTGACACCACTAGGACATCCTAGAACCACTCCCTAGAATACCACTAGATTATCCCACTTCCATTCTTCCTTTTCTTGAGTTGTTTGCTCACTGTTGGACCTCCACATCTGCCCCATCATTACATCCTTAGAATTTGGGGGTTTCATCTTCCCTGAACCTGAATTCTCTTTACATTTTTGTATACCAAATTAAAGCATAAACAACTTCCCTTTTCTATTTTTCTCTCAAGTGCTTAGCATAGTGTAACATAGTAAGTGCTTCATAAATGTTTTTTCATTCACACACATACACACCCACATACACACACACAGCTTGTCATTCAGAGACAGATTTTCCCTAATCCTATAATTAAAATTTTATAAAACCAGGAAAATATGCAAAATAGAGAGCAACAGTCTTTACTAAAAATAAAGAAAAGATAATTTGGGGAAAAAATATCTACACAGAGCATTATGGTTATGATATGATTAACTAGGACATCTTTTCTCAAAAAAAGGAGAAACAGTAAATGATTTATCTATAGGATCTATTCAGTAAGAGGAAGTGACCTATAGCATCCCATGGGTATATGCTACAGTGATGAGACCTTGAAAAATAATATACCCTGTGTTTTCACAAGAGATTGATGAGAGCTGATGAGAGTTAGAAGGACTCTAATTTGCCTTCCCAAACCTACTTTTCTATACCAGACAAAAACAGGCATCCTAAACTCATTGGGTTTTAAGAGGCCATTAAAATGTCTCATTTAGTGCTTCCCAAGTAAAACTATCCTAAGGATCAATTAATTGTCTAAATCTTGTATAGAGAGAAAAGTTCTGATCCTCCACATCCTCAATAGCAGGGTTGATAGTTCTGCCTGTGGCTCAGAGGAAAAACTAGGGAACCAGAGAGCAAGAAATGATCAGGGCAAGAGGATAGAAAAGGGGAGCCAATCAGAGGAAGAAGGAATAGAAGTCTACTTCATAAGTTTAAAGGGGTAGCAAAATTTTACTGTAGGCTTGTACTTGGGAGCCCTCTTACTCTAAGATCTTATTACTGATATGAAAACTGTCCCACAAAGGGTTAGTAGTTTGCTAGACTGAGAGCAGAGCAGATCAGAGAGAGGAACAAAAGTCAATGATGATTTTGCCAGATCCTCCTTCTTTCCTTCATCTATGTTCAATAATACAACCAGATCAGAAGCCGTCAGTTACCGATAGCTTATAGATTCTCTATAAAGTCACACTATCTATGTTCCCACTTAATTATGCACTACTCTATTAAAAATAAAATAGTCACCTAGATGGTGCAGTGGATAGAGTGCCCGATTCAAATTTGATCTCAGACATTTCTGATGTGTGATTCAATTAATCTTATTTGCTTCAGTTTCCTTATCTGAAAAATGAACTGAAGAAGGAAATGAGAAATCATTATCATTGCCAAGAAAACCTCAAATGGATCACAGAGTCTGACTACCTGAAAAATGACAGAAAAGGGTTTCTGAAGCTGTTGACAAAAATCTATGAGTGTCTCCTAAGATCATGGCCAATCCTCCTGATCTTTGTTTTACCACTGAACTCTAATGACTCTGGAGGAGAAAATAAGGCTGATGGCTTTGCTCAGCCCATTCTCACTAAAATCCAATTCTTTTGCAAGTCAAAACACCACCCTCCAAATATCTTTGGTCTTCTGGAGAAGGAAGGAGAAACAACGATTAGTGTCTCCATAACAATAGGGAAAGAGACCTCAATTTCTTTGGAGTCAGACAAGCTAAGAAAACACCACCAACAATTTAAAAATGTCAAAAGAGTCACATCTAAAAAAGTAAAGACAATTCTCCTTCCTGCTCAGTGATTCCATGAACCTATAGAATTTTACATATTTACAATACTGCTTTGGGATCCACTGCCAATAGAGGGAAATCATTCAAGTTTGCTATTCAGTACTATTGCTATTCCCAACTAGTGAATCCAACATGCTCCCAAGAAACTTATATAGTGCTTGAGAATTATAATATATTCTTCAGTTGAACTTTACCTCCCCATCTCCACCTTGAGAAAGCACTTGGATAACTAGACACAAATTCCCTTTTCAATCATGCACAATCCAAAGGCAAAGTTTAAATTTCCTCCTTCCTATCCTGGATCAATCCTTTGTTTCTTACTCCTCAGTTCCAGCTCCTTAATCTAGATAGTTCTCCACTTTGTCCAAAAACTCAGACACTTTAATATTACCACTATAGTTATATTATTCTTGCAACTTTCAGCTTGGTTCAGAAACTCCATGTTGCTCAATTACCTTTCCATCTGGTACTATGCTTGAGACCATATGGTCCCCTGAAGCACATAGATGCCTAGGGAAGTCAAATGACTGAACAGGTTTCCTTCCAAAGAACAAATCAGTGTGTGCCTGAAAAATTCTTCTCTGTCTGACTCTCCACCAAACTCCTTTTTAAAGAGTATAACCAAAGTTCCTGGGTGTAAATCAATCAATCATCCTCAAAGTGGTATGAATAGTATATCTCAGCTCAAAGCAAGAAATTCTTATCTTGCTGAGAAGAAATCATCAATGTCAACATAAAGTCTTTGCCAGTAGATAAATGAGAATTCTTTACCTTATACAAAGAAAGATCATCAGTAATATAAAATAAATAAAATATTTAGTAGAGGCAATGAGTATGGTAAACCAATCAAAGAACTTACCTAGTACGATTAAGTTAGTGGTGCATTGTGAATATTTGAAATGATAACAATTATCTACCCTATCACCAAAGAGAATTTAATATATAATAAATATGATATGTAATTGAGAAATACAATCTAATAGTCAATGTTATAATAATTTGCTAACAATTATGGTCCCAGGCCCCAGTGATTTTTCTTCCACCTGGAAAGAAAGTTATTTGCCAAGGAATATTTAGAGAGGCTTTGTTAAAACCAAGGAAACAAAGCATTGTTACCATGGACAATGCATAGGACTTATTTTTTGCTATATAAAACTGTAATTTCAGAAGCTCATGGGATTTTAGGGATAGGCAATATCTTGGCAATTATCCAGTCCAAATACTTTCATATTACAAAGAAAGACACTGAAACCCATAAAGATGAAATGATACCAAGTGTCACAGAGCCAAGCTTCTAGTCCATAGTTCTTGCCTCTACATTCAAGACGTTTTGTGTCCTTATCACTAATTTGCCATTTTATTTATTATGATGGAATTGTGTTCATTGTTCCTAGATAGGCATCTGGGTGCAGTGGACAAAGTTCTGGATTTAAGATTAGAAAGATCTGAATTCAAATGCTACCTCAGACACATACAATCTATTACTCTGAAAAGTCATTTAATCTCCACTTACTTCCATTTTTTTCATCTGTAAAATGGAGGTAATTATAGCATCTACTTCCCAGGTTATTGTGAGGATAAAATGAGAGAATTTTTAAAGCGTTTTGTACACCTTAAAGTAGTATACAAGTACTTGCTATTATTCTTATATGACAATGATATGTTTTAAGTAAATAAAATACATGAAAATATAGTTTTTAAAAAATTCTAAATTAGGGAGTCACTCACTTTATAAGATTCTTCACATTATAAGATTTTTTTACCCTAGGATGTCTTTAAAATAATGGACTTCCCAAAATACACAGTCAAATTAATTCTACTACCCCATCAACTTGACTGGTTTCTCCAGATGTCCAGGAGTGTCACAGGCCTTTCTTTCTTTGTCTAGACATCATGAAGTTATATGTAAACATTATGATAATCTACCAGTCATCTCTCACTCTCACCTATCACCAGATTATCTCTTCCTGTCATGGAATCCCTTGAGGACATTTCCTGGGAATTACTCATTGATCATAAAGCACAGAGCACTCCCACCTACCATACACTTTTACATTTCCCTTTTCTGTGGTGCATACATCATAGTTCTTTAGTTCTTCAGAAGAACTAATGTTCCAGGTCACACTGCCATATAGCAACATTAGTAAAAATTTTATTTTGAAAAATAGTTTATGGCTATAATGGGAAGACTGTGGTTTTAAAAAAGGGGGAGGGAGGAGGGCTTGCATTTTACACTCTTCTCTTTTTTCCAACTCTGGATCGAGCTTACTGTTCATATGTATTGTCTACCTAAGATAGACTCACATACATATGAATATATATGCATTTATACATATTCATATGTATACATGCATGTAAGTATGTCTAAGTATATGAATTTTGCAATCTCTATAAGGTGTCCATTTAAATGCACATTGAAATCTGGGCAGTGGACAACCTCCATCATCAATCTTTCCTGTGTAAACAGGGCAAGCTCATGTAAGTGATTGCCAGTCTCTTCAAGGAGATTCTTCAGTATCTCGGGGCTTGATGCTATCAATACATCTGCAAATAACATCTGAAGAACTTCACTGTTATAGAGGAGAGAAAAAATGCATTTTTGTTAGTGAACTTTTATTGCATTTCAATTGAAATTCTAATTATAAAAACAATTACATTTTTATGCCTATTGAGAAAAGCAAACCAGACTTGTGCTTCTTTTTTGTCACCAATACTAAAAAGTACAAATTATACTTCATGTGCCTTTTTTTTTTTTCCTGAGGCAATTGAGGTTAAGTGACTTACCCCTGGTCACACAGCTAGGAAGTGTTAAGTGTCTGAGACCAGATTTGAACTCAGGTCCTCCTGACTTCAGGGCTGGTGCTCTATCTACTGCGCAACCTAGCTAGCTGTCCCTACTGCATCTGCTTTTAAGCAGTCATAATGGATATTGTAACCCTGAAGTAGATTGTGATCCCAATGTATTTCAACTTAACAGATATTCATTAACACTTACCAGAAAAGGAACTGCATAGTAAACCAACAATATATGAAGGCTAGGGGACATTTTTTTCACCTTCTAGACCACAAAAAAAAAAATATTTCTTTTTTCTCACTGGACCCATGCAACTCTCATAAAAGTTTTTTTGTTTGTTTGTTTGTTTTCATATTTAAATGTTTCCTTTGGTTTCTGTGGAAAAGGGATCGCATTGAATAATAGACACAAAGATAAAAACAAAACATTCCCTGATCTCAAGTAGTTCATATTGCATTGGAAGAATACAACATGTTCTCAGAAAAACTATAATAGAAGAAAGCTAAGGCAGAGAATTGCACTAGAAGTTGGAGTGAGCAAAGAAGGCTAATTATAAGAGATAGTACCTGAGCTGAATCTTGAAGGGAGAATTCCAAAATGAAATTCTGCATATAATTTGGACACCTAGATGAATAAACTGTGAAGGAATCATCCTACTGTCTCTCACAATTCTACTAATTTTTAGTTGTCTTGCCCCAACACACCAAATTTAGACTTTTTTCTGTCTCTCTGTTCTCCAGAAAAAGAGAACAAGCAAGGAGACAGAGGTCTCTGTAGGAGTAGAGCAACCATGGTTTTAGTCACCAAAATTAGTTCTGCCCAGAAAGGAAAATTTCTGTCCTTAGGGTCCTGTCAAACACACTTTCCCCTTCTAGAGAAGACAGAACTGGATCCTCCTTAAAGAGTCTGCTTAGAATGAGTTCTGATAAATATAGCAACACAAAAGGTTATATAGCCAAGCTCAGCTTCCCTAAGAAAATTCCCAGTAAACATTTAAAAGGGCACCATTTGAAGCAATGATCAGTAAAAAAAAAAAGGGGGAAACTCCAGTAAGCTTCTCCCTTCAGCCCACAACTACACAAAAAGTTCACCAGAAGTCAGAAGGCTCTGGTCTTAGGAGGTCTAAAACTAATTCAGTCTCTAATAAAATGAAACAAAATAAGCAATTCTATTTGGTATGCTCTAAACTGTTAAAGACATATTAGGGGGAAAAAATCCATTCCTAACAGGTCCCTGCCAATGATGAGTCTACCCCAAGTAGTGCATAAAGGGGCCAAGAAGGGAGAAGAGGAGAAGAGCCTCCAAGAGTATACAGTCCTAGCACTGATATCCTGGAAAGTAAAGATGAGATAAAATTATTCCCTGTCCAAGAAGCCACATAGATGGGACCCATGCCTAGGATCCTTCCAGGAAGCCCAAAGCCAGTGGGATCTCCAAAATTAGAATAGCAGAGGACAGAGACAAACTCTAGTGATCAAGTTGAAAGAGGTGAAACCGAACCAGGGTCAGCACCATATCAGACACCAAGGAAGAAATAAAGTTGGGTTCCTTTTCTTTTTATTGGTGATTGATTCTTCGGGACCACCATTTGGAGAGGGACCCTAGCCATGCTTTTGCCTCAACTCTCTAAATTCCACTCTTTCTCTTCCCCTACCACATTGCCTTAGGATACTTCCTTGTTTTCTAGCATCCTTAGTTGTGTTATGTCCCCTTACAAAAAGTGCTCCTTGAAGCCAGACTTATATTTGTATGAACAGAAACTGATATGTAATGTTTAATAAATGTATTACTTATCTGTCTCTTTTTCTCTCTATCTAGAGTGGGCTTAGTCCCTTAGTCCAGATCCAACTCCTTATCCTAGGACAAGACTATGAATGAGGACTAAGGCAGGGAGGGGGTCCAAGAACTAGCCATCCGATCTAAAACTAGAGTGTGAGGAGCAGAGTGATGATAGACAGAATAAACCAGGCATTGCCCATCCTATCTAAGTGGAGCCTGTATGCAACACAAAGTTCCAAGTCATTAACTGAAAATAGAGAAAGAACAACAACAACAACAAAATGAAGTCTAAATATAATGAAAAACAATCATGGGGTTAAATGAAGCCTCTTAGATTAGTCTAAAATAAGACAGTATCATCACAAATAAGTCAAAATAGAACCCTAGGAGGGGGGAAGAAATGAACTAGTTGACTACAAGGACTCCAAAAGTGTATGAAAGAAATTAAGAGAAAAAAATAAAATTAGAGATCTTAAATGATTCATGTGGTTTTCTGTTGATGGGTTTTTGTTGTTTGTTTTTACTGTTCTCCTTTCTTCAGGCTAGATGATTTAGAGATTAAAATCAATATTATATTAAGTTCACCCCAATGAGAATTTTAGATTTGAAAGTTTTAATGCCACTTTTTAAAAAAAATTATGTCAATCTTGAATTGAGCAATGAACAACCAGGACTTGATAGAATTTAATCTCCATTCCTTCGCTGCTGATATAGCTTATTTACTATGTGTGTTTAAGGAAAGAATGTCTATCATATTAAAAAATGTGACTATAAAAGAATATCATTAGTTCTATAAGAAAATTAGTCAATTCACTCAGACCTGCCCTATTAAGACAGTCACAATCACTGAACAAGATTACTCTTCAAATTCTCTAGTAAGTTTTATATGCCATATTATTGACATTGATAAAAATGCACCTTAAAAATATAACTTTCTTGTTAAAAAGTTGGTTTGTATCAAATGCACAAGATTTAAATGTATGCCCCGGAGGGAAATATGAATTCTATTTTGCTGAATATTTTTATGATGAAAATGAATTTGGATGATGTCTCTTGAAAATTCTCATGTTTGAAGTCCATGGACCTAGAACAATTTCTGAGACTATAAACCAAGAAGTTAAAGGCTTAACTGGGATTTACATACTAGCAGCTGCTGAATAAACACACACACACACACACACACACACACACATGCATATGCATATATATGTATATATAAAATCTCCAGCACAAAAAAAGTGTACACCTATCTTTAAATCCTTCCATACGTGTAAAAGTTGAGTAACTCTATGTCATTTTCCAGTTTATGTCAGCTTCTAATCTGTCACTTTTCATTGTAGTCCTTAATTTTATTAAAGCCATGTATGTAGTACATTGTAGTACAATACCACTCCCTTATCTTGTGATACCATAACATAAATAGAATAGGGAGAAAGTCTCTATCTCCAACTTCATTACTTTACTTCCTTTTCCTATGACCTGTTTATAAAGACTAGTTCCTTCTTAAAGTTAGAAAGATGAGAGTATATTTTGACATATTCCCATACTATTTTTATGATCAATTTTGTGTGCAGCAAAGCTAGCTGAGATCAAAAAAAGTCTTCTCCAGAATCCTCAAAAAGCAGTCTTGTCAATCTAATTATTCTGTTGGTCTAAGAATCTTTTTTCCAATATCTACTTATCCAGATACCTTTATTTTTCATATTATTTAATCAACAAGTGGGTTGAATACAAGAGGGGAAGGTTTGAGGGGAAATTCAATTTCAATTTCAATTTCAATTTGTTCAGTTTCAAATATGTTATCCTTCAGATGGCTACAGAACATCCAGGATGAGATATCTAATAGTTATTGGAAGAGACTAGAGTTTAGAAGAAAGGTTAAGGCAGAATAAATAGATCTTAAAACCACTGGCAAAGAGATTATAATAAAATCCATTAGAGTCAATGAGATCACTAATTGAAATAATATATAGAAAGGAAAAAGAAAGGGGCTCATGAAAAGAACTTTGGAGGACAGCTACATTTAGTGAGAATGGCCTAGATGAAGTTCAGCAAAGGAGAGTATGGATAGAGTTGTCAACAGGTATGAGAAGAACCAGGAGAGAACAGTTTCATGAAAGTGAAGAGAGAAAATATTATCAAAGAGAAAGGAATTGACAGTGTAAAAAGATTGTAAAGAAAGATGAGAATTAAGAAAAGACCAATATATTTGTAGATTAAGAGATTATTGAAAATTTAGAAGAAAGCAACTAAAATTGAATGGAGAATTTGGAAGATAGATTATACAGAGTTCAAGAGAATGAGAATAAAGGAAGTATAAGCACTAATCGTAGACAGCCAGAAGGCTTTGGAGTTTAATCATGAAAGGTAGAAAAGATATGAGATAGAAAAGGGGGCTTGATGGATAAAGTGAAGTTTTAGGGGAATGAAAATTTTTGTAGGCTATATGGAAATAGTCAAGAAACAAAGAAATAGAAAAATAACTGGAAAGTAAGGCTGATGGGGATAGTGAGGAATCTGCTAAATGAAAAGACAATGAAATAGACTATATGGATTGAAGTTTTCCTTGGCCAAGAGAAGGGCATTCTCTTCTTGAGAGACAGGAATAAAAGAGGAAATAATGGTCAGTATATGGAGAAAAAGTTAGATAACTCCAGCTTCCAAAACTCTAATTAAAGGAGGATACCACATACAACAAAGTTCAGCTGTAGGGCAAATAGAAAGGTCCAGAATTCTTTAGATAACCCAAATAATTAACACAACTGGAGGATTGAAAGGAAGGACACCAAAACAAGAAAGATGATTAGGCTTAGAGGATAATAGGAAGGCGGGGCAGAGAATACCATAAAGCATGGGGATCCTCCATCTCATTAGAAGGAATGGAATTCTAGACTTCTATTTCATTCAAACCATAATGAGCAGTCAAACAACCCAGGCAAGATGGAAAAGTGTTCTTCCTGTGCAGGTATCCCAGTTCTCAGGGGAAGGGCAGAAGTTAAGAAAATAGTATGACCTGGTTGAAGCTGTTTTACCCTCTCCCAAACATTTCCCATGAATTCTGGAAATGCTTGGGGAAGAGAGAGGAGAATGGGGAACAAAAGTGGCCATTCCAAATGGTTTCAGAATACATTTTAGTATCCTTACTAAAATATAACATCCAGAACTAAGCACGGCTTGTCAAATGTGATCTAACAGGATAGGGACACCATCACTAGCATCTCATTGTTCCTGAAGATCATGCCAGAGGAGGGAAATCTGCTAAACCTGAAGACAAATTCAATCAGTTAGAAGATCAATTAGTCTTCCTGACAGTCAGATCATAATAGTGACTTGTATTGTATTTATAGTTCACTAAATCCCAGAAACTTTGATAAATAAATTACTAGATAGCCACACATTTATGATTTTTTATTTGTGAAGTTGATTTTTTTTTGAAACCTAGTGGTAAGACCTTAAAAAGTAACAGAGCTAAAAGAAATAAACTTTCTGAAATGAACTGGGTTAACTGCAAAGTTACCTTGTATATCTCTACCCTACACACACACACACACACACACACACACACACAAGATGGAGAATCAGAGTCAGAAAGAGATACAGAAAGAGAGAGAGAGAGAGAGAGAGAGAGAGAGAGAGAGAGAGAGCTATAGCTGTCCCCTCTCCATGTATACTTCTCCAGAAATAGAACAGGAAATAAGCTTAAGTTCAGCTGACATGGGTTCAGATAAGGAGCATGACACTAATTTAAATGTCATTGCTATCATCATCACTTGCTTCCATGTTAGAATAAATTGCATGAGAGAATAGAGTAGGAAATTTACAAAGTCTGACTGTGACAGAGCCCATGAAAACCCCAAGCATCACTACAACATCACAAGGAAGGAGACCCAGGGAAAATGGAGGTCCTCACACTATTGTACTTCCTAGGGTTCACTTAACCTTCTCTTAGCAGGGTTTTGCTGCATACTCAAGTCAGGTTAAAGGAAAGAGCTAAATGCAGGAATTTAATTCATAGCAAAAATAAGAAAGGGGTAATAATAAATACCAAGAAGGTGAAAAATGTGGAACACAAAGTCTTACAAAAATGAATGTTGAAAACTATATTTACATGTATTTGAAAAAATAAAATACTATTGAGGGAAAAAAGTGCTTTCTGAAAACTCTGTTTTGAGTGAAACATAGTCTGACAGGATATTTGTACAGAGTGAAAGGTTTGTTATTCTATTTTGTTTTGAAATTATCTGGGGCAGGGAGGGGGGGAAAGGGGATCAAAATAGATAGCATCACTGCTTAAGGTGCATAGAATGATGATGTGGGAAGGGGAGAGGAGGAGAAAAGAAGGTAGGAAGGGGATGAGAGAAGAAAGGAGAAAAGGCAAATAGTGAAGAAAAGAGACAGACAGACAGACAAAGACAGAGAGACAGAAAGGGAGAGAGAGAGAAAGAGGGAGAGAGGACAGGGAGAAAGACAGGGAGAGGGAGGAAGAGAGGGAGAGAGAACTAGCTTCTTTTTCTGTTGGGTTATTAGATTATATCAGAGGAATATTGCAAATGATTTAATGAATGAGGGGAAGAATTTATTAAGCTCTTACTTTGTGAAAAGCATTGTACTAAGTCCTGAGTACAAATAAAAAAATAAGACAATCCCAGCTCTCAAAGAATATGTATTTCAATAGAAGATTACTCAGATGGAAAATTTTAGCTACAAGTCAGATGGTAAAGTCCTATATTCCATGGAGTACATGACAATGAAGATGACAATATTTATGATTTGACAATGCCAAAGACTTTAGTTACTAGAACATGTCTTTCTGAGTTTCAGTAGTTGTGATTGGTGCATCTGCAGGGGCCATTGCCAGGCTGTGTCTTCACAGGGACTGCTTTCCAGGATGATAGTTGCTGGTGCTAGCATGAAAGCACTGCTTTCTTGAGTTCAGGGTCCTGGGTTGTCTCCACTGAGCTCTGAGAAGAGATGATGGTCAGTGTCATAGTGATGTTTGATTTGCCTGGTACATGCTACTTCCCATCCCTTCCTCAGAGTGCCTTGTTGCTTCACTTAGGCTCACTTGCCTAGTTAGAGATACAGGTTACTTAGATTTTAGAAACCTAGTTTCACAAATATCGCTTGCTATTCTTGTGAAAAGAAGGGACAAATGTGGGTTAAGTAAATTCATAAGCAGTTTAATAATCAGATCCAAAAGGCAATCACTTATGGTTGGCTGTTAGATGTTACCCTTGGTTAACATTTTTATCAGGGACTTAAGCAAAACTGCTTATCAGTTGTACAAACCAGTAAAAGGGAAATATAGCTAACATTAGATAACATAATCAGCATAATAAAATTTCTTCACGGGCTAGTACACTTTGCAAATTTAGTAAGATGAAATAGAGTAAGAATAAAGTTTTACACTTAAGCCCATCAAAAAAACTTCATAAAAAAAAAGGATGGGGAAGAAGAAATAGTCATCAGTTCATCTGAGAAAAAGCTGGGGATTTTAATGAACAGTTAGCTTAATATAAGTCGATAGTGTGATGTGGTAGGCCAAAAAAAAAAAAAAAAGGTTAAAGTAATTTAGGATACATTGGCAGACACAGTTCTCATAAGTAAGGAGGTAATAATTCTATAGTACTTTGCCCATATCAGAAGTCTTGGTACATAGTAGGTGTTACTTGCTGTCAGTCCAAATTTTGGACCGCTGATCAGTCAGTCATACTTTCAGGAAGTTCACATAAAGCAACAACTACTTATCCTGAATGCCTTCCCCAAAACTTTGCATGCAATTTCCAAATAAGCAGCAAATTGTCCCCTTTTTAGCCAACCCTGTCGTTCACCACCTTCATGTATATCTTCATTTACACACAATAATACACAACTGTATAATGTTCTTTAGGAAGTCCCCACCAGCCCTAGTGTTTGCATGAGTGCTATCCCTATTTGGCCATGTCCAGTGAAGAAAGTCCAAATTCAAAAAAATAAAATAAAAGGCAAATCACACAAAAAAGTCCAACAAATAAAATATATAACCCTTATGACAGAGGCCCTTTCTTGATTGGAAGGCTACTTACTCTTCAGAGACCTCTGATGTCTCAGATTTATTATCCTTACAAAGTGGAACCTGGTAATATTAGTATTTGGCACCAACTCTCTATAACATTTATAATCTGAACATTCATATTCACAAGGCTGGGCACTGAAAATAAGTGTTTTAGATGTTTACAGATAGTTCTAGGCTTAGAGTTAGGAAGACTTTAGTTTGAGAATGATCTCAGATTCTTACTAGCTATATGACCCTGGGAAAGTCACCTAATCCTTTTTGCTTTGTTTTCCTCACCTGTAAAAAGAGTATAATAATAGCATCTACCTTGCAGGACTCTTGTGAAGAGAAATGAGATTTTAATGAATTTTTAAAAAGTATTTATTTTATTTTATAAAATTTGAGGGATAGCTCAGCACAAAAAAAAAAAAAAAAAAAAAAAAAAAAAAGCAAGCTAATGGATGGCTTATTCCACTGTATCCTTCATTTACCTTTGCAGCAGATTTGTATTGTGGTCTGCCAAAGTCCTTACATGGGCAGTGAGGTTAGTATTTTTCAAACTACTTTCATGAGTGTTATTTCACTTGACTTGTGACATGCTTCTTCTTTGTTAAAATTATGGAAATAGACTCTGTCTATATGAATGTGTGTCTGTGTCTGTGTCTGTGTCTGTGTCTGTGTCTGTGTCTGTGTCTGTGTCTGTGTCTTTGTCTGTGTCTGTGTCTGTGTTTGGAAGGGTCAGGAGCACGGAGAATTATTCACAAATTCACTGAATAAAAAGAAATAGCCTGCTTCATTTGGGGCTGTCACTAGTTTAACCAATAAGCAGGAGAAATCATGTAGGTTTCGAAAACTCAGATGAGGAAGCTAAGAAAGTAATCTTTAGGGGGTGGGGAGAAGAGAAAGAAGAACAGTGAGTCACTGAGGGATTAAAACACTTAAAAGAAAGCTTCTACACAGAAATAGCCAGGAGGGAAGAAACCTGAAGCAAAAGAAAAGACAGTGCTAATGGTAAGAAACTTCCTATACAACCTGATTTCATACTATATGAACATGTTGCAACTGATATGGATATGATGAGTTTCTTCATCTGAAAAATGAAGAGGTTGGATTAAATTGCTTCTATGATCCAATACTAATGTTCTTTTAAAACTATATGAAAAGTTCTTTGAAAAAAAAACTAACTATAAACTTGGCATTGTGAGGGGCTGGGAATGCAGAAAAAAATTGACCATGGAAAGGAGGAAAAACATGAGATGAAAAATTAACAATCTGGATCTGAGTGGGTATCAATAGGAAATAACTACTCTGATACCCTTCTCTAAGAAAGAGAATCTATTTCCGAGGTGGTTTGCTGGACAGCCAGGAAGCTTTCTTCTGTATTTAAAGCCATTTCTGATTGAAATGTCATCACCATGTCCTTTGATTTGTGTTTCTAATTATGTGATGGAATTGAGCTAATAGATTCGCATTCTTATCTGTCTCTCTTGAAACCAATAGTAAACATTTAGAAACTGGTTAACTATAAAGGCAAATGGTCTAAAGAAGGATTGAACCTATAAAAACAGGCCCACAAGCTATTCTGAGAGCCTGAGATGTCCAACTGTGAGAGAATTAATGGTAACTTTACTCCACAGTGGCATATTTGCACTGACTGATTCATGTCAGACAAAACCACTGTACCCAGAATGGTAATATTTCTGTGGTCACCTAATAGATCCTGAAACATCCTCAGTCATCTTCAGCAAACTCACTGCTTTTGGCAAGGTTTCCTCAATTGAAATCTCATTGGGAAGTTGTTGTAAGTAGAGAACAGTAGAGAACTGGCAGTGGGGAACAGAAAATCATAGAAAGGGGAAAGAAAACTTAGAAAAACATAAAAAGTGAAAGAAGAAGAAAAAAAAGGTAGTTAATGAAGATGTGGGAGTTCAGAAAAAAAGAATCATAAAATAACTTAGAAGGGAAGAAGAGGCAGAGACTAAGTAAAAATTGTTTTTTAAATTGCATGTGTGTATGTGGATATGTGTAAAAATATTGGAACAATGGCTAAATAATAATTTGTGCAAAAATATTAGGGGATTTTAGTGAACTAAAAGACCAATAAGTGTCATAACAAACACAAGAAACAAGCAAAAAACTAGAAACGATGGATAGAAGATTCAGAGATAAATTTAGACTCGATGAGAAAACTACCTATGAACATAATGTGCAATGCTTTGCTATAGAAGATCAGAATTCAATTTACAGATTTTTCACTGTTGTTCTTCAAATGAAATCTGAATGACTTTTAGGGAACATCATAGTAAAGATTCACATTCAGATATGGGATTGGTCTAGACAGTTCCTGGGTCCCTTCCAACTCAGAGATGCAACAATTTTGTAAAAAGCAGAGCAGAGGGATATTCGTTTAAATTCTAACATACAGAAGATAATAAAGAAATGAGTCTATTAAAAATTTTTTTCATACCAAATAAATAGCTCAAATTTTCTATGGAACAGAAGTGTGGGACACAGATTACTACCTTGAGACTTTACACACACATATTACATTTATTCTCTATGACCCTAGCATTTCTAAGGCAGAGAACTTTGTTGTTTGTTGCTGCTGTATTCATTACAGCCTGTGTTCATGCAGTTATTATAATTTCCATTTTAAAGAATATATACTTTCAATTGTGTGGGTACTTGCCCAAGTCAACAAATCAGCCTGTCCACAAGCTACCACAATAGGCAGCTGAAAGTGTGATTTAGGGAAGAAGAAATATTAGGGAAAAGATATCCAGAGACTTGAATCTCCCATTCCCAACCAAATAGATTGCAGCCAAGATACGCCTCTCCAAAAGTCATCATCCTGAAGACAAATTAATGATGATGAGCTTCTACAAATTAAACAGGGTCATTCCCATAGATGACAGACGTCCAATGTCAAGGAACCTCTTCTCAAAGTTTTTATAGCTTGGCAAAAATCTCTGTGTTACTATATAAAGCAAGAAAAGCATTTTTCAGACTTTGATGAATATATCTGCCTGTCAGAATTTTTTTTCTTTCTTCTTTCCTTTCTTTCTTTATCTTTTCCTCCCTTCCTTCCTTCTTTGCTTCCTTTCTTTCTCTTCCTATGGTTGTTCTGCCCAACAGAATCTAAATTTTGATCACTGAAATCTCACAACATATCTTGGGGTCCATGGGTTAGAATTATTTCTTAAGGAAAGATCATGCTTTAAACACAAATCATTCTGGCTCTTATTGATTGGCCAACAAAAGGTCCCAGGCCAAGCCCCTCTTGGTCTTTTTTTGGGCCCTGATTGGTTCAGATTGAATGTAAATAACAATTATTGACTTTGAGGCCAAACACCCTGAGAGTCTTCTCCCAGCTTGTAGATTTTGTTATTGTTTTTAACTAGGGGAAAAAAAGAATAATTTGCCATCTTTCTTTTTTACCTGAATGGATGGTTGTCTCAATTAAATTGAGACTTGTTAAAGACTTTAGCTTAAAAAGACCAGAATATCCCACTGTATATCCAGAGCCATCTCCAGTCGTCCTGATCTATATCTTGCCACTGGACATAGGTGCTCTGGAGGAGAAAGTAAGGCTAATGACTTTACATAACCCTCCCACATTTTAAATCCAATCTACTTGTATGTCGTGGCATCACCTCCCTGATGTCATGGTCCTCTTTGAGAACAAAGGACAAATAACATTGATTCTGCTACAAGTTCAGTCTCATTTTAGTTCCTTCACATGCAAAGACAGCCCATCAAAGTATACCAAAGCTTCCATTCTTCCAGTATAGTTTTTTGGGATCCCAGGATCACCTTCAGATCACAATAATCCATTTCAGCAGGATATGAATAGATGTTATTGTAACATATATTCAAAAAGCAGAAGATTCTTTTGAAAGTTACCTAAAGTAATCATATGGTGCTCATAGACAGACCTGCCATTCTAATAGGCTTGAACAGATAATTTCAACCTTATAGTATTTTCAGTTGACTTGTATTATTTCTCAAGAGGACCCAATGGGATCTTGAAAAGAAACTTCCAGTGAACATCCAGTACACTGACCATGAAAGAAAACAGTCTTTTCCCCAGTAGTATAGATTACCAAAATTTCTCCCATAGATTTCACCTTTCAAATCTTATCATTTCAAAGAAAAAAAAATTGACCCAAAGGACCTGGATTTGAATCTCAGACCTTTCACTCATTACCTGTGTGACTCTAGCCCTAATGTTCCTTAGCTATAAAATGAAGACATTGGACCAAATGACTTTTGAGGTCTCTTCTACCTCTAAATGGAGCAGTTTAACTGGAGCGGTTAAATTTTTACCCACACTTCTCCTCCTCTGTAACTTGTCCACATCCTCCCATAAATCATCTATATAACAGTCAATCAACATGCTAGAAGACTTCTTTTCAAACTTGAGACAATATCTGGGCACTAGTACAGAATTCATCTGTCTGTTATTCCCTGCCACACTTGGCCAGCCTCCTTTACCAATCATACATTTCCTACTTTCTGCCTTTTATATTGTTTTTTGGACATCATTGCTATTGTTTATACTATACTACAATATACTATAATTTATATTATATATATATACATGCTACATATATATACATACTACATGTATATATATAAACATATATATATGTCCCCCAATTACTCTTCGAGCCTCTTGTGATTGTGATATTTTTGGAAGCTATAGTATTTCATGAAGTAAAAATATCACATCACTTGGAGCAGGGTAGTATGAAGGAGGAAGGATAATATTGGTAGCAGGAAGATATATTTCTATTTCAGGGAGTATCTTGAGATCAAAAAAAGTGCCATGCAATCTATAAAATACAATTCAGCCTGCTTACTTCCTGTTATCAATTCTTAGGAATTGTCATTATGAATTACATTATCTATCTAGGAAAAAATGTACTACTGCACTGGCTTATTCAAGTATGTGCCATACCTGGTATAATTCAGACAAATAGCATAAATATGTTTCTAATTAGCATCTAGATATCATCAGTCCTTTAGTCAGAGTTTTCTGAGGACACTCTTTTGCTAAAAGACATTCTATAGAATTTTAGAGTTAGAAGTCCATCTAGTTCAATCTATATCTGAAAACGAATTCTCTCTATAATATATATAATAAATGGTCATCAAATCTTTGATCAAAGTCTTACAGTAAAGAGGAGCTCACTCCTTTCCAAAGCAGCCCAATTCACTTTTGATAAATTCTAATTGTTTATAAAGTTTTTTCTAACATCAACACCAAAAGTACCTCTTTCCACTCTCATTTAGTCAATTTAGTAAATATTAAAGTTACATTTAGTAAGTACTTACTATGCCCCAGGCCTCTGTGCCAAGCAGAATTTAATTTTTTAGTCATTGTAAAGCATTCTGCAGAAACACCTAAAATCATTAAATAGATGCTAACTATTTGGAGGAGAAACATGTTAGAAGACTACAAAGACAAAAAATGGACTAGAAGATAGAGTCACAAGTGACAAAAAAGTTCTATTTGATTTTAGTCATAATAGGGAGCCATTATATTTTATTTAATAAGGCAGTGACATGGTCAGATTCATATTTTAGAAAAATCACTTTGACAAGTGCATGGAGGATGAAGTGGAATGAGGAGAAACTGGACACAGGAGACCAATTAGGCAACTACTACAATGTTCCATAATAAGGATTTGTACTAAGTCTATGAGTGGGAAAAAGAAGATATCTACAATAGATATTACAGAAGGAGAATTGACATGACTTGGTAACTAATTGGATATGTAGGATGAGAAAGAGTGAGAAGCTGAGACGGAAAAAGGTTGACACAGATTGAGAGCCTGCAAGATTGGGAGGATGGTTGTACTCTTGGAAAAGAGAAAAAAGATTTTAAAGGAAAATTGGAAGATAAAATAAATAATGAGTTCTGTTTGGGGCAGGTTGAGTTTGAGATGCCTACAGGGAAACCATTTTTAAACGTTTAATAAGCAAATACAATTAAAATTACAACGCTAATTGAATTGAAATCTCTTCTTTAAAACTTTTCACAGAGTGACCTTGTTTTATCATTTTAGTTTTATTGGCATAATGGGATATGAACCATGGAAGGTCAAATAAGCTGGCGAAAGTAGAGAACATAGAAAACAGAAAGATCAAGGAAGCAATGGGTCATGGAAAAATCAAACATGTCTGCACCATAAGAAAGTCTTGAAGATTATATGCATTGTATTGTACTACCCACCAAAATCTTTATTGTAATGCTAATCTTGCATTTATATATACCACAAAGTTTATGAGATAGTTCCTTTTAATGATCCTATTAGTTAGTAACTATCAACCCTACTTTAGGAACAAGGAAACTAAGATTCAGAGAGAGTGACTTTTACCTAAAGTAACGAATCTAGTAAATGCTAAGGTAGGAACTGAAACACAAGATCTTCTGACTAAATACTTGTGCTCTTTCCATTATAGCAGGAATCAGCAAACTATTGCTCATGGATCAACTGACTACTTTTTTTGTTAGACTAGTAAGTGAAGAATACTTTTTTAATGTTTTAAAAACAATATTGAAAATATAATATTTAAAACAATATTTTTAACACAACCCCCCCCCTTTTTTTAGCCTCCTGGTCACATAAAATAGATGTTGAATAGAATTTGGTCCTCTATCTGCACTATAAATCAATCAAGAAACATTTATTAAGTACCTAAAATGCACAAGACTGTATCCTGAGATGGGAACAGAGCCAGGTGGTATAGTGGATACCAGGCCTGAAATCAGGAAAATTCAGATTCTTTATTCTATTTGTCAGAGTTAGATCATGGACCAGCCAAGTATTCAGTGTTTTCCTCCATCATCATCCCTGATTATTGATACTGGCACTTTCAAGCTATTCAAAATGAATAAAGAAAACACTTCAGTTATTTAGTTATTTCAGTTGTATCTGATTATTCATGACTGCTGGGGTGTTTTCTTGGCTGAGATACTGGAGTGGTTTGCCATTTCCTTTTCTAGCTCATGAGGAAACTGCAATAAACAGGGTTAAGGGCTTACCAAAGTCATACAGCTAGTAAGTCTCTGGGGCCAGATTTAATGACTCTTGAAGACGAGCTTTTCTGACTTCAGGCCCAGAATTCTATCCATTGTGCCACCTAGCTGTCCATGAAGAAAAGACCACTTCATTACAAAATAAATGGAGTCATTATCCACTTTGAAGACCAACACTGGGCTTTGAGGCATGTGATCTTTAACTTTTGGTAGGGATTATTTCAAAGTTATCTTAAATTTCCTCTCTGTAGAATGTTCCCAGTATTTCTCATGGCTAGAAGCATAAGGAGCATATTATCTAAAATCTCAGAATATGCTGAAAGCTGTTTCTTTTCTTCCAGTTCACCAGTTCCGCTCCTAATGGCCTACTTCATGGCTGATCTCATGGCCTTTATTTGGATATCACTATTACTGATCTCAGTATATTGCCTGACAGAGGAACAAGAGGGTGAGCACAAGATTATAATTAAGTAACTTTAGTTGAGTGTTCCCAAGTTCATTAGCAAAGATGTGGGCAGTTTCTTTTATTTTATTTCATTTTTTTTTATTTTGGGTTCCCTTATCTAATTCATTCAGGCTAGAATTGAATGCCACTCATAAAACCAATTCCAATAATGATTTTTGCGTAGAAGATTTAATCTCCTGTTTTTCTAAACTGAAACTATTTTCCTTTCCTTAAGGCAACACTGTGACCCTCTATTGTGGGATGCTCACTATTTTGGTTCTAGACTTAGTGAGGACAACTGAGCAACTTAGCCTGCTGCAGCCCACAATTCCCAAACTCAAATAATACATCAGCCTTCCCAGTAGGAAGGACCACAAATGTATACTGACATATCTAACTGAGCACAGTTTCATTTTATCAAATTGTCTTCAACTGGCTTCGCCTCTTTGTTTTTACACATTATAAAAATATATTTATATTTTTACATATTTACTTATATTTCAGCAAAAATATCTAGCACTGTGGCATTCTTACAACTGAGCTGTACTTAGAATCACTATGTGGATATTCTACCTGACACTGTAGACAGTAAATTAAATTCATATCTTGTCTCTTAGAGCTTCTAACCTAAGAGAAATCATACAAAGCAATCATGAATGCAATCAATAATTGTATGAGCACTGAATAAATGCTTGCTTTTAATAAGCAAATATCACTTTTGTATTATGTGGAAATAATGCTTCAAGTATTTTTAGTATGGTAGAAAAGAAGATAAATTTGAGGAGTTAGACAAAGAATATCTTCTATATTCATAACAATTTGTACTTATTAAAATGCCTTCTCTAATTTTGACTTTTGAGGTAGACTGATAAATAAGCAGACCAGATGTCAGAATATCTATTTGGAAACTTATAGAATTTAAATAAATTTTCTCAAGAACACACAGTAAGTGACAACCTTAGGAGAAAACCTCATGTATTTACTCTTGTAAATTCCAATGATTTTTCAATAATAACACATTTATAAGTCAAGGAAGAGGGGAAAATCTCACAGCCTTTCCTTTATATTAGTTATGAAAGGTGGGATTTCAAGAATCCCCTAGAGAGAAAAAGATCCATTTGAGATAAGATGAGGAAGTTGTTTGGATCAGAGGACTTGGTTTGAGCAAAGATTCAGGGGCAGAACTGACATAATCAGTTGAAAGTAAGGGCCAATAAGTTCATTAAGGAGCAACTAATGATAATTAAAGACAAATAAGAATAGCTAGTATTTATATAGCTATATATATACATATACATATATATGTATGTATATGTGTATGTGAATGTATATATAGAGACAGAGACAGAGAAAGAAAGAGAGAGAATTTGAGCTCATATCTTCCTGACTTCAAGCCCAAGGCTTTTATCCACTGTGTTATCTAATTGCCCAGCTAATAGAACATAAGTCAAGTAACACTGTCTAGTGTTAGGCTATTAAAATAACTTAATGAAAGTTTTGGAAGATGGTGATTTGTTGACCTATTGAAAACCACCATGAAAAGCTATTAATCAGAGGGGTTGACAAGTGGAGAAGTTATTTTTAAAGGAAGTATTCAGAACAAGTGAGAAACTAGTGTATTTGTAGCTGATAGAACTGGATTCAAATCTTGGCTCCTTCACTTATTTCTGCCAGTTTAGGAAAGTCATTTTAACTGTAATTTCCTCATCTGTAACATGAAAAGGTGGGATTAGCTAACCTCTAAAGTGCCTCTAAATTCATGATTTTATAATGTTAGGTAGGAACATAATATAGTCGATCATTAAAGAAGAATCAGTTGTGAAAGTTGTGAAAGGAATTGTCTGTGAGAGTTAAAATGGAAATATGTTTTACAGAAGATAGTGACAAATATTAACAAGAAAAAATAAGAGGGCAAGGAAAGGTTGGTTTGGGCCACAAAGATTTTTTTTCTTGTTTGGGGGTCCTGGTAAAATAGATGGTGCTGCCAACTCGAATAGAGAAACGTTGAATAATGGAAGAAGGGCACAGATAAAAGGTAAACAACTTTTCTTTTGCCACATGAGATTTGAAATGCTGTCTAGTTAGAGAAATCATTTAACTATAACGATTAAATGAGTTGGACTGAGCATAGCATCTGGGTATACATCATCAGTGGAAAGGAGATGCTTCAGGTATGAGCATAGCTAAACTATAGCAGAAGCATTGGCACAATAGGCTTGTACCCCAGAAACTGAGAATTGTCAGTGGTTACAGCCCTGAAAGAATATCCAATTGGAGATCACTTTATGAGTGAGGAGCTTCTGAAGGATATAGTCAGCATAGTCAGTGATCAAAAGAGGGAATTAAAATATGGAAAATCACCCTGGAAGACAAAGTTTGAGAGAACTTTGAGATCTAATTGGCAAATAACATTAAAAGTCAGCAAAGTCAAGCAGATTTGGAATTATCAAGGACTCCTTTTAATTTTAGCCATGTAAAAGTCACAGGAGACTTTAAAAAGTATTTACAATGGAAACAACAGAAGCTAGAGTGGAGGAGACTTAAGGAAGTGAGATATCTAAGAGAATAAGAGATGTTTTCTACACTTACAGTTGCAGAGATCCTCATGCAATGTTATATTGGAATTTAGAGAATCAGTGAAATTGGGGTATGTTGAGTTAAAAAGTGAGAAGTGTAAGATGAAAGAGAAAGGGATATTAGAGAGGAAGTCAGAACTTTTGGGAAAGGAGGAAAAAATGAGATCTTAAGGCAAAGGTAAAAAGTAATTAGGGAGAAGAGGAGGAAATTTGTGACCTCAAATCTCAATGAATGATCCTTTGAAGATCTTGCAGCCAAAATACCAGGCCTATCAGTCACATTCTCAAAAAAAGATCCAAAGAACATGGAGTTAACCTGGGATAATGGTGACAATATAACAACACCCACAAGTGTAATGCAAACAACCTATTCACCAATGATGGTAAGCATGACTTCATGTCTTATTTCCTTTTTTATTGGTCTCGTCAGATGGAAAATGGGAGCTTTTAATAACAGTTGTTCATTATTGTGTAATCATATTCAAGTCTTCATGAACCCAGAGACATAGTTTTCTTGGCAAAGATATCAGAGTGGTTTGCCATTTTCTGCTCCAATGTGTCCCTATTTTACAGAGGGAGGCAAATTAGGGTCACATGGCTTAATAAGTATATGAGTCTGGATTTAAACTTATATTCTTCTGATTCCCAGCCTGTATTCTAACTACTACACTAGCTGGTCTTTTGATGCATGACATTAGAATAAATCTACTTAAAAGGAACTTCTATAATTAACAGGATCTTTTAAGATACATATAACTTATTCTCCTTGATTTCATCATCAGTCATTCAAATACATGGCATGTCTTTGAGAAAATATATCTTTAATCAAGGCTTATAGCAAGATTTATTCAGAGCAAGGCATTGCTTTAAACATGGTAAAACAATAGTTAGCAACAGGTTAAAGTTTTATTCTTTGATTTAACAAATGCTTACTGTAAATATGCTGTTTTCTTTTTTGTTTTGTTTTCAGGACAAGGACTATATCAAGAAAGTCTGCTGTCACTTTTCTAATTGTGATTTAAATCATGGAGTTAAGCTT
Source organism: Myrmecobius fasciatus (assembly GCA_023553655.1). Lineage (NCBI taxonomy): Eukaryota > Metazoa > Chordata > Mammalia > Dasyuromorphia > Myrmecobiidae > Myrmecobius > Myrmecobius fasciatus. Next base: position 295,634 of record JAJPUD010000600.1, on the reverse strand, counting down.
ATAGATTCTCTGACTATCTATCAGAACACATCCATTTTTAATACCACTGGTAAGAAAACTTTTAAGTCTTTGCTTTTGTTTCTCATCAAAAATCAGTATGGGACCTTATTTTAACTTTTAACTTTAAAATACATTTTATGTCTCTTCTGTATCTACCCAGGAGAAGATACAGCTGCAAAAAACTTCTCCTGTATTGTTTACAATATTTATTTCATGAATTGCACTTGGACAGTAGGCAGAGCAGCTCCAAATGATGTCCAATATTACCTTTATTCACAGAATGCTGAGTAAGTTTTAACTATACATGAAAATAATTAGAATTATAAATCAAAGTTTTACATTCTGTTAATCTGAGGCATTTGGTCTATTTCAGGAAAAAACAAGAACAAGAATGTACTAATTACATAAAGGATTCCCAGAAAAGGCATGTGGGATGTCACTTTGATGAACTTGATAGATTTAAAGGCAAGGCTTACTTCCTTATAACTGGTAGCAGCAAAAGAATGAAAATCAAAAATTTTTGTTCTGAGAAAATTTCACTATTTTCAATAGGTGAGAAGCAAATGACTTTACTAATAAATTAATAGTCAAGATACATTCATATTGATAATATATTGAATGACTAAAACTTACAGGATTCCTCAAATAAAATAACAACTCATTTTTTGGCTAATGAAATGCAGGATTTCATTTCAGCTTGCCAAAAATGCAATTATCACATCTTACTGTGCAATTCATACTCTTTCATCCTATAGATCCAGTCATTTGCTAAGCCTTACCCATTCTAACTCCACGATTCCAAGACAGATCTGTCCCTGTCTTTTATTCACATAACTACTGCTTTAATTCAGAGTCCTATTACCTCTTACCTGAACCATATATGACAACAGAGTTCTAATTGGGCTTTCTGCCTTAGGCTTATCCCTTCTTCAATACAGACTCCACACATTTACCACGTATTTTTTTTTCTTAAAGCATGGGTATAACCATTCAATGTACTGATCAATAAATTTCAATGGCTCCCCAATGACTGACTTGAGTATCTGAACTCCAACGATAAATAGCAGCTATTCTAGTACCAATTCCTCTCATGGGCCTTGCCATAATTGGCACTGCTGAGAAAGAGCCTAATCTGTATTCTATCTATAATCACTTGATACTATCACTATTTTCTAGCATTAGTGAAGGTTGAAATAGTTGGACAATCAATCCATCAAGAAGTGTTTCTTTAGAATTTTTTATGTGCCAGGAATATTTTAACTATTGAAGATATAAAAATAAAAATAAAATGGCCTTGATCTCAAGGAGTTTGTGTTCTATTTAGAGAAACAACATATATACATGTAAGTATGTAGAACAAATGTGAAAAGAAAATATGAAGTAATTTTGAGATGATGGCACTAGAACCTGGGAGAGAGGTAGTTCAAGAAAGATTTCATGTAGGAAGTGGCACTTGAACTAAACTTTGGAGGAAGCTAGGAATTCTAAGAGCTAGAGGTGAGGAAAGAGTATACTCTTGGGCTTGAAAAGAACCTATGTACAAAGATAAGAGATGGAATAGCGTTCGTAAGAAAGCAGCAAGAAAACTAATCTGATTGAAACATTGAGCTTAAGAATTTTAAGTGTCATGCACAAGACTTTGCATTTGATCCTCAGAATCAATAGGATGCCACTGGAGTTTATTAAGCAAGAAAATGACATGATCATTACCATACTTTAAGAAAATCACATCATAAATGCATGGTGGATAGACAAGGCAGAAAGTCCAATTAGAATATTGTTGTAATAGTTCAGATAAAGGTATTGAGACTCTGAATCAGAAAAGTAGATATAGGAGGGACAGAGACAAATTTTGAGATCTGTTGTGGAGTTAGAATTGACAGGGTTTGACAAAGGATTAGATATATGGGATAAGAATGGATGAGTTGCACAGGAAGATGCCATGACTGCAAATATATGAAACTGGAATTTTGGTGGTGTCCATGAAAGAAATAATGAAGTTTTAGTATGCATTTTGAGAAAAAGATGAGTTCTATTTGATTTTGAGAGCTCAGAATGTCTAAAAGATAGTTTTTGATGTTTAAAAAGAGAGAGAGAAAGTTGGGGAGGGAGCAAAGAAAGAAAGAAGGGAGGGAGGGAGGGAAGAAAGAAGGAAGGAAGGAGGAAGGGAGGAAAGGAGAAAGGAATGAAAAAGGGAGGAAAGTAAGAAGGGAGGGAAGGAGGGAGGAAGCCAGGGACAGAGGGAGGGAAAGAGATAAGGAGGCAAGGAGGGAGGGAGGGAGGAAAACAAGGAGGGAAGGAAGAGGGAAGAATTGTTATTAGATTTTAGCAGGTGGTTGGACTTAATAAGGCACACATTTATTCACCAAATATTTACTGAGAATTTGTTATGCATAAGTGCTAAGGAAAGTACAAGGATAAACCCCATTTACAAGCTTCTTAAAATAAGACTTACCAGGTGGTAAAAAGGACCAAGAAAAAAGATTTTTAGGGGAACTTCTCTAATTTGCATTTTATCTTGGAATTTTGGGTTGCAGAAAAATATAATGCACCATCTAATATCACTGTGAACTGCTCAAAGTCAAATTGTCTTATACAGTGGCAGAAACCAAAAACAAGAGTTGATATTGGTGACTCTGAATTTAGATACATGCTTGACATACAAAAATTAGTAAGTATGAAATGGTTTGAAATGTTTTTTATACCACTTTTTGCTTGTGAATGCTCTGTGTAGATGTGCATCAATAGTCTTAAGAAACTCCACAATATTTTCATTGGACAGCTTTTGCAACAACCTTGAATATAAAACAAATCTGTCTAGTTACAAAAAAAGTCCAGCAGGCCTATTGGCCAACATAATAAAATGATTTAGAGATAATGTTAGCTGTCGATGCAGTGAACAATTTTCTGAAGGAGAAAGAGAAATGATTTTTTATTTATTTTGTTTTGTCTCATGCACCCAGGAGACATTAAAATTAAAAATGATAAATCAAGTCATTTTGATTGTCATTAAATACCTAAACTATGGAAGGAAGCAAGGAAAGTGGTGCCAAATGTCATTTATCTGCCTTCATACACTTCTGTCCTGCTACTTCTGCAGGAGCTCTTTTGTCAGCCAATGGGATGAAGGCTGTACCTTGTAAACCCTTTGTTTATTATTCTTTCTGCTTTTCCCATTGTTCATCTAAAAATTCATAGAAAAGAGGTAGTCAAGGAAGGAAGCAGTGGGTCTTCCTAGGGTTGTATTAGAGTTAACTAAAACAATTTGGGAGAGCTTATTGTTAAATTTTCAGTGTGAGCATCTAAACTTCAAAAATCAAATCAGCTTAATTTATTGTTTTGCTGATTTCTAGATTTAAGAAAATGATAGAGGATGATAATAATACAGATTAAATTTAAATGTGTGTCTTAAATTTTTAGAAAGCCAGTTAATAAACATTTAGCCGCAAACCATTATCCAATTACAGTGCAGGCATATTCTTGAGCTTTGGGTTGAAGGGGAAGCAATTAGCTCTCCTAATCAAAAAGTACCATTTAGGACACAAAAGGAGAGACTCAAACTATACACTTCCTTAATGATTTTTCAAAGTAAAAGTACTTACCAGGTTTTTTCTTGCTGCTTTTTATTACAGGGTTCTCAGTACACTAATGATAATCAGGTGAGTTTGGTCTTTTGTTGGGATTTGAAGTCAAAGTGTACCTGAATTAACAATTAATCACTCAAATTTGTTACCATCCCGTCTATAAACTTCTGAGGTAGAATAGAACTGAAAATAACTTTGCTGCCCTTATAGAGGGGATAATACAATATTATATGATTCTGAGATTTTCCCAAAATCATATATATTAATCAATCAATCATTAAACTTGATCACCAGTCATTGCGCTAGACATTGGATATACAAAGACAATAAATGAAAGCAGTCCTTGCCTTTAAAAAGCTTACATTCTATGAGGGAGATAAATGAATATATGGTGATTGGAGGGGCAGACACTAAGAACTAGGCTTTCTGGAGGAGGTGGTATTATAATTGATTCTTATTGAAATCCAGTGGTTCTGAGAGTTGGAGGTGAAAAAGAAAACCATTCCATCTGTGGAGATTCACCTGTGTAAAAACATTGAAGTAGAGAAGGGGAGGACAAAAGGAGTATGCATTTATTAAATTCCACCTGTGTGCCAGGCACTGTCCTAAGCCATTTACAAGTATTATCTCATTTGATTAAAGTAGATTTAAGCATAGTGTACATAAGGGAAGAGCAATATATAATTAATCCAGAAAGTTGTGCTAGAGCAGAAGGTAAGATTTAAATGTCAAAAAGATGAGTTTGTACTTTAACCTGAAGACAATTTCAGGGAAGACCTGAAATATCTTGGACAGAGAATTGACATACCTGCCCAAAAGAGTACTTTGTATCTATTTGGCAGCTATATAGGGAATGATGAAGAAAGGAAAGATACAAATTCTAATCAATTATGAAGCTACTGCAATTGTCCCAACATAATGAGGAAGAAATAGAGGAGGTGGAAATGGTGATGCACAATATCTGCTTCAAAGCAGGTACATAATAAATTCCTACTGGTTGATTGATTGATTGGTTGGTTGACTGATTCCTAAAACCTGTGTTAAGTAACTTTCCTAAAAATTAATAGAAAAAGGTGGTAGATCAATTTCCCATCAATCAAGTTCTCATTTCTGTGTCTAAAAGAAAGTGACTGAGGATATTTTCCATACTCTATATCTCTACCATGCTCCATTAGTTTTTGTTAGATATATATACATTTTATTTGCAACACACAGTATCCTTTATTTAAACATATCAGCATAAAACTGATAAAAATTTAACACTAAACACTAAAACATTTTAGAGATTTCAAGTTTTCCTTGAAAAAAAAATCCAACAACTGACATTTCTGTGGCAATCCTCATGACATGGAATCAATGACAAATGTTGTTTTTCTTTCCTATTTTCTTTTTTCTGGTCCAAGATTGAGATACCAGGACCTACAAAAAATGAATATGTTTTCACAAATTTTGACATGGAAGAAAAATATATCTTGAAAATGAGAGCAAAACATCGGAATGGAAGCTGGGGTTATTGGAGTAAACCTATAGAGTTTGGTAAGCATATTTCTGTTTCATTAAACAGATGGATAAATACCAAATGATTCATTTGACCTCAATCACTTTGTAAATGCAAAGGCAACCTTAAAGACACAGATTTGCTCCCATCTGTTCCAACTTTGTTCCTACAATTCAGGAAGTTGCCACAATTTGTATATGCACTACGTTTCATTAAGGAATCATTCAGTGAATAAACATTTTTAAGTACCTCTACTATGTGTCAGACACTATGCTAATTTCTGTGGATAAAAAGAAAGATAAGCAAGATGATGGAGTAAAGTCAGGGACTCACCAACTATCCCCCAGAGTCCTCCAAATTTCTTTAAATAATGACTCTAAACAAATTTTAGAGCATTAAAACATATAAAAAGATGGAGTAGAAAATTTTTCCAGCGGAAGACAACTTAAAAGTTCAGCAGGAAAGGTCTGTGACAGTACAGTGTGGTCCCAGACCCAGTCCCCATGCTAGCAAAGCAGGAATGATCCTAAGAGCCTCTGAATCAACAGCAGTACTGGTGTTTTCCAGATCTCTCAGCACTGAAACACCAAAGACAACTTGGAAAGTCAGCAGGAAAGTTTGTCAATAAAGTGAGACAGCCTTGGTAATTTAAGAGTAGGCATGAATGGTGGTAGCCGCCACAACTTTCAGAAACCTCAGCTCACAGAAAGTCTCTTAACTAGCACTGAGGAAGGATTCTATTGCTTTAGTACACTAGAACTTACAGTTACAGTGGAGTGGGACAGAACTTCCCACTTCTTCACAGTTCCAGGATAGAAAAGAGCGCTTGTGGTCAGATCCCTAGAAGAATCTCTGACTATAGCTGCACAAAACCCCTAAAGCTTAGGAAAATGCACCCAATGCCCTGAAAATGGAGCACTACTTAATGAAGAATCAAAAGTCAAATAATAGGCTGGAAAAATGAGCAGACAACAGAAAAAAGATTCTGACCATAGAAAGTTACTATGGTGATAAGGAAGATCAAAATATACACTCAGAAGAAAATAAAGTTTTGAGCTATGAAAGAGCTCAAAAGGAATTTTGAAAATCAGATAAGAGAGATAAGGAGATGACTGGAAAGAAAATTGAAAGTGGTGTGAACAAAAATGCAAAAAGCTAATGAGGAGAAAAAAGCAAAATTGGCCAAATAGAAAAGGAGGTACAAAAGCTCACTGAGGAAAAACAAAATTCCTTGAAAATTAGAGTTGAGCAAATGGAAGCTAATGACTTTGTAAGAAATCAAGAAACAATAAAACAAAATCAAAAGAATGAAAAAAGTAGAAAACAATGTTAAATATCTCATTGGAAAAACAACTGACCTGGAAAATAGATGAAGGAGAAATGATTTAAAAAATTATTGGTTTACCTAACAGCCAGGATCAAATAAAGAGCGTAGGCATCATCTTTCAAAAAATTATGAAGGAAAATTTTCCTCATATTCTAGAACCAAAGGGTAAAATAAAAGTTAAAAAAAAAAGCTACCTATCACCTCCTGAGATTCCAAAATGAAAACTGCCAGGAATATTGTGGCCAAATTCCAAAACTCTCCATCCAAGGAGAAAATGTTGGAAGTATGCAGAAAGAAAGAATTCAAATTCAGTGGAACCACAGTAAGGATACACAAGATGTAGCAGCTTCAACATTAAAGAATCAGAAGGCTTGGGATTTGATATTCCAGAGAGTAATGGAACTAAGATTACAAACAAGAATCACCTACCCAGCAAAATCGAGTATAATCCTTAAAGGGAAAAGATAGATATTCAATGACATAGAGAATCAAGAATGCTTTTAAGCATTCTTGATTAAAAGATCAGAGCTGAATAGAAAATTTGATTTTCAGATGTAGGACTCAGGAGAAGCATAAGGAGGTAATCAAGAAAGGAATATCATAAGGGATTTAATAAGGTTTATCTGTTTACATTCCTACATGAGAAGATGATACTTGTAAGTCCTTAGAACTTTGATATTATTATGGCAGTTAGAATAGTATATATAGACAAAGGGCACAGATATGAGTTGAATATGAAGGAATAATAAAATTATAATTTTAATTACAATTAATAATAATAAAATTAAGGAATGAGAGAGGAATGTACAGGGAGAATAGGAAAGGGAAAGATAGAATGATGTAATGATCATCATGAATAGGCTCAAAGAGGAAATAACATACACTTAATTGGGTATAGAAATCTATATTAAACTTCAGGAAAGTAGAAGGGGAGAGGGATATGTAAAGGGGGGAGGGGGACAGAAGAAAGCATATATTGGGGAAGGGGATGATCAGTAGCAAAACACTTTTGAGGAGGATTAGAGTGAAAGGAGAGAGAAAATAGAATAAATGGGGGGGGAAGGAATGCAGTTAGCAATAGTAATTGGGTAAAGAATTTTGATGCAAGTTTCTCTGATGAAGGTCTGATTTTTCAAATGTATAAGAAACTGGGTCAAATTTACATATATATGTGTATATATATATATATTTGTGTATATCCCATTTCCCAATTAATAAATGATCAACAGTATGAACTGTTGAACTATGCCCAAAGACTTATAAAGTCATGCATATCCTTTGACTTAACAATACCACTAGTAGGCATGAATCACAAAAGAGATTTAAAAAAAAAAAAAGAAAATTGACTTATATGTACAAAAATATTTACAACAGCTCAGGAGATGCCTATCAATTGGGGAATGGTTGAATAAGTTGTTATAAGTGATTATGATGGAATCTCATTGTTCTATGGGAAATGATGAGCAAGGTGCTCTCAGAAAAACCTCCATGAAGTCTCCCATGAATTCAAGCAAAGTTAAATATACTTTGTACAAAGTAATAGCAGAGTTGTGGGATAATCAGCAGGGAATGACTTTGTTATTCTCAGCAATACAATAATCCACCACTACTTTGAAGGACTTAGGATAAAAAATAGCATCCATACTTAGAGAAACAACTGACTGTGTCTGAGTACAGATTGAAGCATATTCTTTTTTTTTTTTTTACTTTATTTTTCTTGGGAGTTTTTTTTGTGGTAAAGTGGATCTATGTTTTCTTTCACAACATGACTGTTATGAAAATGTTCTATATAACTTTACATATGCTTTTATAATGGGGGGCAGGGATTTAAAAATCAAAGTTTTAAAAACAAATGGAAAATTGGGGAAAATAAAAATATTAAGGAGGAAGGAAGGAAGAAAAGGAAGGAAGGAAGGAAAGAAGGAAGGAAGGAAGGAAGGAAGGAAGGAAGGAAGGAAGGAAGGAAAGAAAAAGGAAGGAAAGGAAGAGGGAGAGAGGGAGGGAGGAAGGAAGGAAAGATATCCTCTAACTTCAAGCAATTCCCAATCTAATGGGGAGACAATATGAAAATAACCATGTACAGACAAACTAGATACAGGATAAATAATTGAAAATAATCAATAGAAGAAAGGCTTCCTACAATTGGAATTTTAGCTGAGATTTGAAAAAAGTCAGAGAAACCAAGAGTAGGATACAAGAAGGGAGAGCATTCTATACATGAAGGATCTCCAATGAAAATGCTCACAGCAGGAAGATACAATGTCTTGTTCAAGAAGCAAGGAGGTCAATGCCACTGTACTGCAGAGTATGTGATGAGTTGTAAGGCCTAAGAAGCCTGAAAAGGTAGCATGTACATCCAGGGAATTTTACTTTTTTATTTAAAAGAATACATTGGAGCATCTAGGTCGATAAAGTGGATAGAGCATAGATGGAAAAACCTGAGCCCAAATACAATCATACAATCACTACCTGTGCAAGTCACTAAACCTGAATTGCCTTTAAAAAAGTGTATTATGAAATAAAATTAAAATGCAAAGCCATTTTTGGAGGAGATGCTAAATTCTTCCAAAGTCCAACCTACATACCCTGTATGCTTATTTATTGCTGCTACCAGATGAATAGTGAAGCTTTCTATTTTTAATTACCACAAGATGAAAAACAAGAAATGAATTCAAACTTATAATTCAAACTCTTGACCTTTTGATAAATGAAATAAATCCCTCTTTATTAAAGCAAGAACACAAATCATTCAATTAAATACCAACTGTTAATGATTATCCTTCAATAAAATATGATAGAATATAGAGTAGGAATTACAGAAATACACACACTTCAAAAGAGGGCTTTTGTCATTAACAAAGCTGTTAGTGCAGCTAGGTAAAATAGATAGAGCACTGGGCTGGAGTTAGGAAGATCTCAGATCAAATCTGACCTCAGGAAGATTTCCTATCAAATCTGACCTCAGACACTTATTAGCTATGTAAAACTGGGAAAGTCATTTAACCTTGTTTGTCCCAGTTTTCATCATCTGGGAAATGAGCTGGAAAAGGAAATAGCAAACCACTCCAGTATCTTGGCCAAGAAAATCCCAACAGGGAATATGAAGCGTGAGAAATGACTAAACAGCAACAACAAAAGCTCTCATCAATTATTATTGAACTAGCTTCAACTTTCCTATTTCTAGAACTGTAAAACTTCAGAAACACGAAGTTGAAAAAGACCTCACAGGCCAACTCTTTCAACCCATAACTCAACAAGAATTCTTTCCACAACCATGGTAACAAATAGTCATGTAATTTCCATTTGAAGACCTCCAGATATGGGCAATGTATCCCTCCCAAAGAAATCCACCACCTGTGCATACCCTTTGATCCAGCAATACTACTACTAGGTCTATATCTGAAAGAGATCATAAAAAGGGAGAAAGAATCTGTATGTTCAAAAATATTTATAGCAGTTCTTTTTGTGATGGCAAAGAACTGGAAACTGAGGGTATGCCCATCAACCAAGACTGAACAAAATGAGCTGTATCAATGGAAAGGAATGCTACTATTGTTTTAGAAGACATAATGAGCAGGCAGATTTCAAAAAAAAAAACCTGGAAGGACTTACATGAACTGAGGCTAAGTGAAGGAAGCAGAACCAAGAGAACATTGTAATAGCAATATTATACAATGATCAATTATAATAGACAGCTCTTCTTAGCAATACAATTCCAAGACAATTCCAAAGGACTCATGATGAAAAATGCTACCCAAATCCAGAGAAATAATTAATGGAGTCCAAAAACAAATTGAAGCATACTATTTTCCAATTGCTATATTTTTTCATGCTTTTTTTTCCTTTTGATCTATTTCTTCTTTCATATCATGATTAATATGGAGAAAACAAGTTCTTTCTTCTGAAAAAAAAAAAAGACAAGGGGCAGCTAGTTGGTATAGTGGATAGAGCACCAGCCCTGAAGTCAGGAGGACCTGAGTTCAAATGTGACCAGACACTTAATACTTTTTAGCTGTGTGATCCTGGACAAGTCACTTAACCCAATTGCCTCAGGTTAAAAAAACACATATTACAAGTCCCTCTTAAAAATATGGCTACTGATCCTTGCCTTCAGATCTGCTCTCTGAGGCTAAGAAAAACAAATATAATGTCTCTTAAACTTCAAGTTCCTTCCATATGTGGAAGCAATAATTATAGCATCCTAAGTCTCTTCTCCAAGCTAAATAAATCTCACAATTTCCTTCAATTAAACATTATCTAACATAGTTTTGAATCTTCCTCATCACTTTTATTCATTATATTTTGATTACCAGATAATATTTTAATATAAACTTAAAGAAGTAAACTAATTGGGGCAGCTAGGTGGCACAGTAGATAGAGCACCAGCCCTGAAGTCAGGAAGACCTGAGTTCAAATGTGGTCTCAGACACTTAACATTCCCTAGCTGTGTGACCCTGGGCAAGTCACTTAACCTCAATTGCCTAAGCAAAAAAAAAAAAAAGTAAACTAATTTATTTGATAAAATTATGTCATGTTTGGTTATTTGTTTATTTTTCACTTTATCAGTAGCATTAGGCTAATGAATATTTTTAATAGTTGTGGGATCACATTTTTATTGAAGACAGTTTCTCAAGTGATTTATCATAATACTCACTAAAAGCTGAAATAGTTAATGTTAAATTGCATTAAATTGAAGATTTGGGGAATTTTCTTCTTTTTTATCTTTTCTAGGAAGTTCTGAAGAACAAAAAAGAAGTTCTATATATATTTATGTATTGATGGTATCTGGGACAGTTGTCTTTGTATTAATTATCATATTTCTCTTTAAAAGGTAATAATATTTTGTAATTAAGCTTTATTAACAAATAAGAAAAACAGTGGTTTGTCCTAGATAGGTGCTTTGTGAATTTTGTTGTTGTTCAGTCATTTCAAATTCTTTATGACTCTGTTTGGGGTTTTCTTGGCAAAGATTTTGGAGTGATTTGTCATTTTTTTCTGACCCTAAACTTAGTGCTCTATTCTCTGGACCATTTAGATGCCCCTTTGTGAATTTACAAGGAGAAATACAATTACCAATAGCTGGAGATATTTAAAGCAGCTAGTCAGTGTTTTTACTTCTGAATAAGAAAAGACTTCAAAGAAACCAAAATTAAGATGAGAAAGTAAATTGGGAGATATGAAGTCAGAAATAGGAGAGTTGGGGCAACCAGATGGCACAGTGTTTAGAGCACTGACTCTGGAGTGAGGAGGATCCAAGTTCAAATCCAACCTTAGGCATTAGACAATTACTGTCTGTATAATTCTGGGCAAGTCATTTAACCCCAATTGCTTCACAAGATAAATAAATAAAAAACAAACAGAAATAAGAAACTTAAATAGTCTTTAAGAAGGAATATAATCTCTGATGTTCCTTGTTGACTACTAAAATGACTTAACTACCAAAAGAAGCAGAATATTCATATCAACTGATCATGACACCTGTGTTATACTGTTTCAACAATTTAAAGAGGACTTTGCAAAAGAATTAGACTGATAATCAATGCAAAGCAATTAGTGTTTCTCAACAAAGTATTTTAAGAGAAGGCTCATAATTTAAAAGTAAATATTCAAGGTCAACCCAAGGTGTGTCAACAGAAGAGATGACAAAGATAAAGATAAATTCAGGTCACCATCATGGTTGAAACAGGAATATAACAGGAGTTAAGTGATTAAGTGATTTTCATTTGATCCTCACAACAACCTTGGATTATGAGTATTATTATTGAACCTATGCTTTGTTTATAGACAACTAGGTTGCAAAGTGGAAATCCCAAGTCAGGAAGTCTTGAATCCAAATAGGGTTTCAGCTATGTAACTTTGGAGAAGTCACTTAATTTCTATCTGCTTCAGTGTCCTTGTCTGTAAAAGAGGTTCAGTAATAATATCTATAATCCAGGGTTGTTGTGAGGATTAAATGCTACTATAAATGCTATTATAATTATTATTATTATATCTTCAGTGTTCCAGTGCACCCAATACAAAAAAATAGATCTTTCTTATTTCAATATCCTTAAGAAGATTACTATAGCTGAAAATCTTAGAATACCATAAAATCCAAAAAATTAAAATTGCAATTTTCCCAAAATGCAAAAGAGAGAGAGAGAGATAGTAGACAAAAATATTCTGAAGCACATTACTAATGATAATTCATCAAACAGGACATAAGAGATCTCCTTGAGAACATGTATGATTAGAAAAGGAGATGGGTTAGTCACATATAAAAAACAAGGAGTGGCAGATGCATAGATTAAGCGTTTTTTGCCAGGATCCATGGATCCTGTAACATTATAATAGCATTATGTAATAATAATAATGACAATATAGTCTAATATAATAAAGACCTCTAGCATATCAAGTAGATTCCCCATTAAGAGAATTAATAGAGAACACAAGCATGAATTAAAAAGTAGGAATCACTATCTTCACTATTGAAGAAATTCATTTCAGCTGGTTAATGTATTCTCTTTCTAATAAGAAATTAGAAGACATATTCATTGAAAGGCTGAAGCATTTCCCATTGAGTACATTTTCAAAAATGGATCTTCTGACTTATCAAATTTGCCTAAATCAAGCAAGTGTAATTTGTATTGTATGTATTAGGCTTAGAGAAAATGTCCCACCTAGTTATCCTTTTCATGAATTTTGCCTTTTTTGCACATATTATGTGAATAATAATACCCATAATTTTGAATTTCTGTCCTATTGTCCACAATAAGATTAGAATGATGGATCACATATGAGAATAGTTGAAAAAGATGCAGAGACCATACTGGACCAAATTCTACATTTGTTTAACAATATAGCACTATCCAAAAGCTAGCATGCCATCTGGAAAAATCTGCTACCTACATTGCTTCACCTCATAAAGGTTTTGAACACTTTTGTACCCTGAATTATTTCTGTTAATTGAATAATTCAGTTTTGACATGTTACAAATCTGAGGATGGTTGAACTCACAGGCAAAATTTGCCCTTAAAAAAAACAAAGCAAACACACAGATCAAAATGCAAATAAACTTATCTTAATCACAAAAGAAATTTTTTTTGAAAACTCACAATATTATATAGTCAATCCTGTAATTATTTGCTGGTTATTTACTTAGTAGGGGCAGATTTTTACCTCTAGAATAGTTTCCCCTAGCCAGTAAGAGCTTCAAGGACTTTTCCCCGACTTGTGAGCTAGTTATGCTAAGAGCATACAGGTCATCTGAATATCATAATAAGCAAAGAAGAATTAACCTAAAGTGCAAAAAAGAAAAAATAATATACTTTGTAGCCAAGATAATTTTTAATGTTATCCAGGCCCCAGCTCCCATGAGCATTTTAATTCAACTACATTTTTGTTAATTTTTTTTTTTTTTTTTTTTTTTTTTTTTTGCTGAGGCAATTGGGATTGAGTGACTTGCCCAAGGTCATACAGCTAGGAACTGTTAAGTGTCTGAGATCAGATTTGAACTCAGGTCTTTCTGACTTCAGGGCTGGTGCTCTATCCATTGCACTACCTAGCTGCCCCTTTCATTTTTGTTAATTTCATTCATGTTTGTGCTGTTATAACACTCTGAAAATCCTTGAAGGCAGAGACAGTTTTCCTAATAAATCTGGAAGCTCCTTTGACCAGATTGGGAATCTCCCCAGGGATAGAGACTTTGCCTCTCCCACCCAACTTCCAGTTACTGGAAATCTGGAATTTTCTTACTCCACCCCAAAATTGGTCTTTGAGCCCTGGAATATCCAGTCCAGACTTGTGGACAGACTTAATCCCAAAATCTAAGTAATGATGAGAAGAACTTTGAAAATTCAGCGTAGGACAAGGTCTGGAAAGCTAGTCTCTTCTAATCCCCATCTGCTGTTGTAACCCCCATCTGAACCATGCCAGCCAGCTGGGCATCTTTCCCGGGTGTTCAGTCCCTCAGAAAAAGAAAAGAAAAATCCCACAATCTTCTGTTAATGGCATGGTAAAGTTGTCTTGGATTGCTGTGTTGTTGTTCTATCATGTCCAACCCTTCATGACCCCATTTTTGGGCTTGGCAAAATTACTGGAGTAGTGCGCCAATTCTTTCCCCAGTTTATTTTACAGTTGGGGCAACTGAAGTAAACAGGGTTAAATTACTTGCCTGGGATCACACCGTAAGTGTCTGAGTAAGTGTTAAACTCAGGAAGATGAGTCTGCCTTTATTCCAAGTCCCATGCTTGCTATATCCACTGTGTCATCTCAATGCCCTATACCCAGTATTCTTATACCCATTTACCAGCTGATTTGGAACAAGTCACTCATCTCTGAGCAAGTTACTTAAATGGGCAAACTAGATGGCTCAGGGGGAAACACTCAGAAACTGGAATCCAGAGAACCTGAATTCAAATTTGGCTTCAGACACTTATTAGCTGTGTTATCTTGGACAAGTGACTTAATCTCTGCCTGCCTTCGTTTCTCCATCTGAAAAATGGGGATAATTGGACTTCCCTTCCAAAATTATTATGAGAATAAAATATTTCAATCTTTATAAGGCACTTCACAAATCTCAAAACACTATATAAATGTTAGCTATTATTACTTCTCCCTTCTGAACCAGTTTTCTTATTTATAATATATAGTTATATATAATCATATATACAAAATCATATTTGCACTACCTACCTCACAGATTTGCTTTGAGAATCATAGGAAATACTATATATGAAAATGCTTTTGTTTAATCTATATTGGGATTACTTGCTGTCTAGGGGAGGAGGAGGGAGGGAGAAAAATTGGAATACAAAGTTTTGCAATGTTGAAAATTATCTTTGCATGTATTTTGAAAAATAAAAAGCTAATATTAAAAAAAGAAAAAAAAAGAAAACTCACAATATTTAAAGTAAGTCATGAAATGTGAATAGTATACTGGTCCTGAAAATGGTACATCACTAATGTTGTTTCCTAAGACTACATTAAAGCAAGAAAGAGCTTTGGGCTATCTAACCCTTTCAATCTAAAGGGGCATTTGTCAAATACAGTTTGTATCCCCTTACCTCTAAAATATTTCCTTCTAGAATCCTAATTTAAATCCAATGTTCAGGGCACTAGGTAGAAAATTGGGCTGGTATTTAATAGCTCAGTTGAACCTTTTCTGAATAAAGACCAGGGGTCTCCATGGGTCACCAGAACATTGGCATTAAAGGGCTTCCTTGTCAGAGCAATATTGACTTTGGCAGATCAGAACAGTCTTGCTGCAGTTTTCATTCATTTTCTCCTCTTTTCCTTCCAAGGTACCATATACTGCAAAAATTATTCCCCCCAATTCCTCAGATTAAAGACAAAGTGAATATCTGTGATCACCTGGATAGACAGGTAGGATATCCTTGCCATACCATTTATTGTCCTCATTTCAAAAACTGTTACAAAGATGTAGATATTTGGGTTAGGGAAGATAGGAGAAGGGGATAGCTCCCTATCTATAATAACAATCTTGGTAAAGGAGTCCCTTGTTTATTATCTGAGACAAGACAAGAGTAATTTGTGTAACTAAATGCCAGGAGCACCAGTGAACAGACTATATTTCTTAAGCACCTACTATGTGTTAGGTATTTTGTAACTATTATCTTAAGTGCCCTTGGTCACACAGCTAGTAAGTGCCTGAGGCCAGATTTTTAACTCAAGTCTTCCAGACTGCCAGCCCAAGGCTCTGTTCAGTGTGCCACCAGGCAACCTATAGAAATTGTGAGCGTTAAACCTAGATAAGAAAAGATTTGTCAGACATTTGAAGGGATGTCAGGAGAAAATAGGGTTTGACTTATTCAGTCTTGCTCCAAACTATACACTTTTATATGCATTTTTTGATCACTTTTCTTGGTCACCAGTATTATAACCCTTTCCAATATTTCTACAGAAGGAAAAATGTCTGTTGAGAAACTATTACCTATTTATGTGTAAATCTTCTAAAACATAACTCTTGCTTTTCTTCCTTTCCTTAGATCATCTGGGAAGAATTTAAATATTATCCAGAAAAATGTGAAGAAATAATGACTATTGATGTAGTGGGATAATGCCAAATGGGCAGAGGACTATGTGAATTTCCCCAATACTATTATCTGTTGGAGTTAAAAGAAATTTTATTTTTTTACATTTTATTCCTCTCCGATGAGAGGTGATTTAGTATATTGAAAAATAAGCTTTAAAACCAACAATCTATCCCTCCTCCAAATGGTCTTATTTCTGTTAAGGGTGCCACTACTCTTCCTATCACCTGTATTTGCATGCCTGGAATCATCAGTGACTTTTTCCTTTTGTACCACCACATACCCCACCCATCTCCAATCAAATGCCAAATTTTGTAATTCTACTTCCACAACTCTTGATTCTGTCCCTTTCTCTCCTGATTTCAGTCTTTTCCCTAACTAATCCATTTTATATACAGTTTTAAAATGAATATGCCTCATCTGACAATATAAATGCTACTAAGCCCAAGGGCTACTATACCCAATTCCCCTCCATTAATGAGCTCCTGATTGAACCCATGAATACATTTCTGACTTAGTTCAGTCCTGGAACACTCTAGCCTCTAGTGAGAGAGGATCAGACTCCTTTTCTCTATTTTTAGCAGTTTATGCTCCTACCTTGACCTAGGTGGTACAGTAGCTAGAGGGTCAGCGCTGGAGTCAAGAGGACCTGAGTTTAAATCCAGACTCAGAAATGTACTGGCTGTGTAATCCTGGGTAACTCACTTAACCCAGTTAGCCTCAATTCCTCATGTGTAAAAATGAGTTAGACAAGGAACTGGCAAACCACTCTAGAATCTTTGGAGGGGGGAGAACCCTAATGTGATCATTGACTGGAACAAGACTGAACTGACTCAACAACAACACTCCTACACTAACACCTGAGGGAAAAGTTTAGGTTTTGATTGTCTCAGGACTTCCCCAAAGCAAAAGTGGGAAGGTACCCAATATTAAGATATGAGAGGAAAGTTGGGATAGTTAACCTGTGATTTAATTGGCATAGTAAATTCCCAGAGTTGAAATTACCTCTATCAATCACTTTCTCTGCAATTTATAGAATTTTATTTATGCAAATTTATAGAATTAGAGAATTACTTAGAACTTTAAGAAATTAAGTGATTAGACTGGGTCATATAACCAGTATATGTCAAAGGCAAAGCTTTTAACTTAAGACTTCCTACTTTATTCACTATGTCAATATTTATTTACCTATGCAAAAAAATAAATACTTAACATAAATATTAACATAAAAGCCTCATAAAAAGGCTTCATTGTTCATTGATAGAAAACTTAAATCCAACAATCAGCACTAATAGTTACTGAAATAATCTACCCAGGAAATTGAGACAATTACAAGCACCAAAACATAAAACATTTGCTGGAACTGCTGAATAGCCATTTTACATTTCATCTCATTTCTGCATTATCCTTCATCTTATGACCAGATTTCATCTTTCCTCTAAGAACATCATAGTAATTAGCAGGAACGCCTTCCCAAATCCATCTGGCACTCTCTGGAGACCTAGAACCTCCAGACCTCTGGAACTCTCACAAGGTAACCTTTAAGCCTGAAAGTGTACACCTTATGGTCAATATTTGGTATCTTTGGATTAGCCAAATAAACACAAAGTTGAGGGGGCAACCAGAAAACCTAGTCAAACTTGTCTAGCTGACCCCATTATTCCTACTTGAATTGCCACATGGGAGAAGTTGACATACACTTATCCCTCAAGAAACAGGCTAGGACAGTACAAATATGATTTGCAATCAGAAAATAAAAAAGAGAAAGAGAACAACTGAGGGAGAGTCATTCCCTTTTACAGATACACTGAGTCAGTGTTTCTTTCCAAATGAAACCATGTGCCCTGATACCCAACATAATAATCTTGAATTTTCCCTGATATCTTCTCTCCATTAAATTAAATTTATTTTTCAAATTTGATTTATGGACACCTTTCAGGATGTTTATCCCAACCTTTTTTTTTCTCTGCTTGATGCAGGCAGTTACTATTTATATCAACCTATTTTTCCAAATATTTCAAATTACTACCCTAATGAATGTTGCATTCTAAATAAATAATTCAATTATCTGTTTAATATACTTAACATGCCATCTCCCTTTTGTGCCTCTTAATAAATTTGGCTCCACTGTTTAGCTCCATTCATAGAATTAATGCCTTCCTTATCTCTGCTTCTTAGAATTTATAGATCTTTCAAGATCCAACTGAAGTGGCACTTTGGGTACAAAATCTTTCCTAATTCCCTTTAATTGTTAGTACCTTCTCCTCCTGTAAATTAATTGCCTGTGTGAAGGATAATATCCTTTCAAGTTTCTGCAGTTACTGAATGATAATTCCTGAGACCGTTGTTAGTTTTCAATGTGATAAGTTATAATATCCTTTGGAGCTTTGAATACAAAAACCATTCTGTGATTATAGAACAAATGTAATTTATCCAAAGATAAAGAGAGCTGAGAATTTGCTTACCAACTCTAAGCTAAAGTTGGGGATGACATTGGCAGAACCAATAAAAATATGAGAGATCAGAAACCAATAAAAATGTGAGAGAGCAGAATAGAAGATGAAAGAATGAATTTCAGAATTATATCAGCTAACCCTGAAGCTAGAAGTGATTGCTGTGATGTTTGAAAAATAAGTCCAATTGATTAGAGGAACAGTTTAGAAAAAAGAAATCAATGATGTTACCTAATAGATTGACTAGTTTGGCTGATTGTATCATATTCTATATTAAGTATGATGTGGATTAACTCATTGCAGAGAAAATGATAACCTTAATAGTGGACACATGTCCAATGCAGAAGCTATATCCATGAAGGAATCTTAATAAACCTTTTCTGAGACATGAGGAGGACAATAAAGTTTACAATCTGAAATTTCAAGTTACCCCCAAGCACATAGGTTTTATTTTTTCATCCATGACCTCCATGGTAAGAAAAAGGCACTATGTGACCACTCTCCCTCATAGATATAGATTACGTTTTTGGGAAAGTGTGACTCCAGTATATTTATGGGTTGGGATATATTTATTTTTCATGCATTTATTTTAACATATTACCTGTAAGGTAATTTTTATTTCTTTTTAATCAATGTCAAGTAAAAAGTGTTTACTATATAAAAGTGTTATTATTAGTGATTGGTCTATGCAAATGGATGCATATCAGTGAGGACTTAAGAGCTAAAATTATAATTAGGGTGACTATATTCTTCCTACTACACTTAACCTCTTAGACATTGGGTGAATTTGAGTGTGACCAATTTTGTCCTTCTCAGAACTAATGAGGCCTTAGGTAGGAGAAAATGTTGAGTGAGTAACCCATTCTCCTCACTAGTAGATACTCAGTGTACTACTATAATGTGAATGACCACAATAAACACAATATTACACATATGTACATTAAATTCCCCTCCTTGATAATATGAAACATCTTTTTTAATTTTGTCTTTATATCTTCAATATCTAGGATATAGAAATCACTTAAGAACATATACCCCAACCTACCACACATTCCAATGTAAGACTAAAAGTCAAATAGCACATACTTCCTACATCTGAGGGAAATCTTTCCTTGGGTTGGTAGAGAAGGAGAGGAGGGAGCAAAGACAAGAAGAGAGGAGGAAGGAGGAAGAGAGGGCATCTGGAAAAGAATAAAGACCTCCAACACCAACACCATTGAGCGTTGAAGAATAACTAATTGACTTACGTTAATAACAATTTCAACCTTCAGAAGGTAGAAGGGCCAACAAAGGGAATTTCTATACTGGATGTGATGCTCAGTAACAGGGAGTTACTGGTTGTTATAGTAGAAATGATTGGAGCCCTGGAGATGGGAACAATTGTAACTAGAGGTGGAGTAGGAAAGAGGGAGGGAGAGAATCTTGTTATGAAAATGTATTATTTAACCTAAATAATACCCATTCTGCTGCAAACTAAATAACAAAACTTGACTAAATTGCCCTAACACACACACACACACACACACACACACACACACACACACACACATACACTTTTCTTGTAGATTGAACAACAAACTCTGACAACTACCTTAATGTTATTTATGCTGAATATACTAACCCCTCCTGCACACAGCACTCACTGCATTATAGCTTCACAGGATCCCCCAAATGTTGTACATAACACAAACTAGGAAATTTCCAAACCAACTTTCCCATAGGGACAGATCTGTATACTCTAAAAATGCCTGAAAAAAGTTATGTAAGTCAAATTTGTACCCCAGAAAACAATCCTCCTTAGCATGCTAATAAATTCCTTTTCCTTTCAACTTGGTTACTAACTTTATTTGCCCTGAGAATATCAGGATTCTGCTGATGGGTTCTGCTCTCCCTGGAACCTCAAGAAAATCTATTGGAGAAATTTTCCAAAACCCAGGTCTTAGAACTTGTGATGGAAGAGAGGAAATCCATGCAAAGTCAAACATGCACCCTATAATATAGGAAAGCAGATTTTAAAAGATTCAGAGGAAAGATGGACTCTCTCAAAGTAAGATACTGCCCAATCTAGTGGGGGAAGGAAGGGAATTTGTACTCACTATTTAAGGAATAAGCCTTCCAGAAATAATTTTTATTTTGAATTATCCTAATCTAAGCATATATGCTTAAAGAGGGGGGTGAAACATAGAAATATCCCTCCCCGTAACTGAGAAAACTATTTTAAAGTTACAATTATAATATTTTGTCATATACAAATTCCAAAATGAGATAGCTAGAACATTCACTGTAAAAGTCAATTAACACTAGTTAAATAGGATAATTACTTAACCTTCAATTAAGTTAACAGTTGGCTAACTTTTAGTTATTCCCTCTGTGACCACTCCCTTTAAGGATTCTCTTTTCAAGTCAAAAATGAACTGAGGAAATATTTCTAGTAACTGAAGTAATCAACTGAAAATATTAAGAAATAATATTTTTGCAAACCAAAATCTTATCAAGACTTTTTCTATTAGGAAAGTGGGTAAAACAAGCACTGAGGTCCCAAGAACGAACCAAATTTAATTACCAAACTTAAATCTTGTCTAGGTAAGAGAATTGGCTCTTCATCCTGTGGTCCATGCATCCCCAAAAGCCCTCCCCCCTTCAAATCTACCACAATCTACCTAAGGGCAGTGTCCTCTTTTATTTTCAATAATTAAGATATTGATCATAGCAAGAAAGACCTTTCAGTCCTTGAGATAAGTGGTCAAGACAATCCAGTAGTTTGCATAGATTGTTTATTCAACTGTATTTTAACATATTATGAACGTTTCCTTATTTAAGAGTCCTATAGATAAATGTTGGTTGAGAGATGTATTTGAAAGGTAAAGAAGGAGGGGAAGAAACTGTGCCAGGTAGAATTTAATCCTCTCTTTCTTTCACCCTCTTCCTTTCCCTCTCTCTCTCTTTTCCTTTCTCTCTCTTTCTCTCCCTGTCCCTGTCCCTGTCCCTGTCCTTGTCCCTCTCCTTCTCCCTCTCCCTTTTCCTCTTCCTCTTCCTTTGCCTCTCCCCCCCGCATTTCTCTCTCCTCCCTCTCCCCCTTCTACCTTCCTCTCAGCTAGAAATGTTAGATTCTATGTTAGATCTATTAATTTAATGTTATATCTAGACTATGTTAGATCACTATTAAACTAAATTGAATTGTTTCTGGTAGACATGCCTTAAAATAGAGTACTATATTAATTTTTTTCTTCAATAAACTTATCTGGTAATTTGCCATTCAAAAATGCCAGTGGTACTTTATTGCCTCCTAGGAACAGGAATGAAATTCTCTTTTTTTCTTCATGCCTCTGATACAACTAAATAAATCCAATGTCCTTAGTATTGCTCAATAGGTTTCTAGAGCTCCTGATAGTCTTTTCATCAAATTGGAATACTCTTTTTAAAATTTATCTTCTACTAAATGGCCTTGTTTCCTTCTTTTATATGTGATATTTTAAAATATGAGCCCATCTATAAGTTCCTTGGACACACATATCAGACTCTTTTTGATGATTCTTCTTTAGTCTTACTCAAAGAAATTATTTCTAACGTGAGAATTTTTTTTTAGCTTATCATTCTTTTTGTTTCAGCTGACTTCCAGAAATTTTAAGCCATGGAATTCTATCTTTTCTTTATACATTAAAATATTTTCTTCCAAAATCTTTAATGTATATCAGACTATGTCCAACTTTCTTCACCTTCCTCATTATGAATTCTAAATAAAGTTAGCATTTTCTCCCTAAGGTCCCTATGACTTTTACTTGTGCAGTAAGTTCCTCCTCATTGGTTACAATCCAACCCACAATAGAAGTTCCCTTTATTGTTTCCTCCATCTTTCAAAGAATTAAATTTCAATGAATTCAAGTCAACTTATCAGCAGGATTGCTTTTTTGCAGGGAGGGTTCTAACAGATATCCCACTGTTATCTAATGCTTCATTTATGATGTTTCCTAATTTTGTCATCTAATTTTTCCTTCTTTGAAGAATGGTGGTTGGCACAGTACTCCCATGAAAATCCCATTTCTTTTTCTCCCTCTAATGTCTAATTGGAAGGCATTATGGCAGGTATTATCAGCTCTATGGCTAGTTCATCAATGTCTGCAGTTTAATATATTGGTAAGATTTTGTTAAGTGCTTACCATATATAAGCTATTATGCTGGGAAAGATAGGGCCTGCATTAAAGCCAGAAGGGGAGAAGGAACAAGTATTTATTGAGTTTAACTATGTGTCAAGCACTGTGCTAAATGCTTTACAATTATTATCTTATTTGATCCTTTTAACAATACTTAGAGAAAGGTGCTATTATCCTCAATTTAAAGTTGAGAGAAAGAGATGGAACAAGGATTAAGTGACTTGCCCAGAGTCATAAAGCTATTAAGACTCTAAAACTGAATTTGAATTCAGGTCTTCATGACTGTGACCATTGCTCTAACCACAGGACTACCATTACCTTCTTCCCACTCTAATTCTTTCCAGCCTTTAACCAAATGTAACACCAAAAGATCCCAAGGTATAGATATGGCTGTGAAGGCAAAATCTAGTAGATTTCCTCTTTTCCAGTGACATCCATACCTACTTCTTCCCAATGTAATCCAGAATCTCTACCTTCTCTAACCCTTAGACCTTTTACCAATAATTATGGACTACTTTCCTCCAGATTACCTTCCATGAAGGGTTTATACCCTATCCACTCTTAAGACCTCTGGGTCTGCCCTACAATCAGATTCTCCTATATATGTTATCTTCCTCAATTAGAGTGTAAATTCCTTAGGAACAAAATCTTACCAATACATTAAAATGGAGACATTGATGAACTAGCCATTCCTTTGGAATGTCTTTTTTTTTCCATTTCTCATAGGCACATAAAAACTTAATAAATGCTTATTACTTTCTTTTTGTTGATATATATATATATCTCCCTAGGACTTAGCAAGACTTAGTTCTTGGAACAAATGAGGGCCTAATTTTTTTTTTAGTTCAATTTCAATATAATTCTTTAAACTTGTAAAGACTTAGATTGTGATACTTTCTTGCTTACTAGTTAAATGTTTAAATATTGTATACACATATATACTTGTAACTATTTATACTAATATACTTAACACTTTTGCCATATTTCTTTTGTTTATATTTATATGAGGACATGTTGCATCCCCCTGTAAATTATAAGGTACTTGAAAATAAAAACTGTTTCATTTTTTAAAATTTATTTCCCCAGCATTTAGCATTGTATCTGCCACATAATAGTTGCTTAATAAAAGCCTATTAATTGATTTGAATTGTCTGCATTCCTGAAATTTGTATGGACGCTCACTGTGCTGGATCTCCCAATGAGGCTTTGCATATTGGGGGATAACGATCTATCTGCAAAAACTACTTAGAATTTGTTGTGGCTGTCTTAAGAGCTCAAAATATATGAGCCCATTGATCTCAGAGGCAAGATGAATGAGGCGGGAGACTCATAGTGTGAAAAGAGCTCCAGTTTATTATGCCAAACAACCTTGTTGATATGCATTTTTGCAAGCATGATCAGCACAGAAGACAATCCCCAATCACCATTCAGAGAAGCAACTCGTGGGCTTTGCGTATGCATGTATCTGCCAATGGGAGGAGAGCCAATCCAGCAATTTAGCAACTTGCTCACAAGTGAGACATTGTCAAGGCATCCCTCCTCACAATTTTACAGATGAAGAAACATTCACTCACCTACTACTTGACAGAAATGGAACTTGAAATTCTAGTTCTCTTTATTATTCTTTTTTTTCATTGCTCTCAATTGAAGATAAGGATATTGGAAGAGAAAGGCAGATTTTTAAAAGGGGGAAACTGAAAATCAGTATGATATGCAAACATGAGATTTGGATTTTTGGTCAACAATTTAAAATATAGTAATAATGAATTCTTGGCTAGCAATGAAGTGTACTTTAGGAAAGCTGATGATTTTTTTTTTCCTAGTGTCTGGTGAATCTTATCAGGAGCACTTCTAATTAAAGATAAAGGGAAATCAATAGATAAGTGGTCAAAGGAAAGGAACAAACAGTTCTCAAAAGAGGAAATTTCAAGCTATTAACAGCCAGTGAAAGATTGCTCCAAATTGTTAATACCTAAAGACTTGTGAATCAAAACAACTCTGAGCTTTCCTCTCACATCTAGAAAAGAAGGAAATAAGCATTAATATAGCATCTATCATGTGCCAGACACTTTGTTAAATACTTTTTAAAAACAAATATTATATGCTTAAAATTATGGTACATGTGTAACCTATATTAGATTGTTTGCTGTGGAGGGAGAAGGTAAAAAAGGGAGGGAGAAAAAAGTTGGAACTCAAAATCTTACCAAAATAAATGTTAAAACTATCTTTACATGTAATTGGACAAATAAAATATTATGAAAAATTTGAAAAATAAATAAATGAGTGTCATGCCAATCAAACTGCCAAGAAATTATAGAGCTAGAAAAAAAATAAAATTCATATGGAAGAACAATAATTTCAAGGGAATTAATGAAAAATGCAAACAAAAATGGCCTACCTGTGCCAGACCTAATACTATATTATAAAGCAGGGGTCATCAAAAACATTTGGTATTGACTGGCTAAGAAATAGAGTAGTGGATCAATGAAATAGGTTAGGTATCCAAAACACAATAGTCAATGACTATAGTAATCTAGTGTTTGAAAAGCCCAAAGTCTCCAGTTTTGGGGTCTTTGATAAAAATTACTGGGGAAAATTAAAAATAGTATGGCAGAAATTTGGCATTGACTAACACCTAAAACCCTATAATAAGATAAGATTGAAATGGGTTCATGATTTAGGGATAAAAGATGATATTATAAGCAAATTAGGCGAACAAGATATAATCTACCTCTCAGATCTATGGAGAAAGAAGGAATTTATAGCCAAAGAAGAACTAGAGAACATTATAAAATGCAAAATGGATAATTATGATTGTATTAAGCTAAAAAGTTTTTGTTGCAAACAAAACCAATGCAACCAAGATTAGAAGGGAAGCAGAAAATTGCAGAAAAATTTAGATCCAAGGGTTTTGATGAAGACCTTATTTCTTCTCCTTCTTCTTCTTCTTCTTCTTCGTCGTTGTCGTCTTCTTCTTCTTCTTCTTCTTCTTCTTCTTCTTCTTCTTCTTCTTCTTCTTCTT